>CAJFCO010018467.1:34877-53739 GCA_904066015.1 Synergus gifuensis
CAACTAAACGATTTTGTTGCTTCTATAGCAACCAAAAAATTTGGTTGGGACAACCAAATTTCTGTTGTGTCAACCACACATTTTTCTCAGTGGATGAATATCTGGATATTTAGGGGATGAATATATTTTTAATTCAATTTTTTGACTATCTAGATATATTAAGTTTGAATATCCATTTTTCTTTGTGCAAGAAGAGTGAAAATAAAATAAGAAAGGGTGAAGTCATATTAGACGGCGTGGAATAAATGGTTCGAGGAACTGCGAGAAGAACGGGTCTACAAACAAAAGAGTTGTTGGCGGCTCAGCCACGGCTAAGGAAGTAGAACTCTCGATTGCTGGGAAGGATGTATACAGAGAGGGAGAAAGAAAGAGAGAGACGGTGAAAGGAGGATGAACGATGGAAGACCCTCTCGCTCTGAGTCGCAGAAAGCAGAGAATCAGCGAGTCCTGCCGATAGCGATAGTGTTGGTAATGCTATGTTGGAATCTGATAGAGGATATGGCCCTCGAGTCTTTGTCCGCCTTGGAACTCGCTTAATCTACTCGACCCTCCTGAAATCGCGAGACCACGCTATCTTGCTTTTTTGTAACTCTACCTCCACTTCAATAATGGCACCACGTTTATCGAGGTCCAACCTATTATTCTTCTCCCCTCAAGTTTCATTCTCCTCTTCTTACTTTACCTACTTAGCCGCTTAACTTTCTCAAAAGTGCTTTGAGTGTGTCGATTTTGCAGTTAGGTAAGGGAGCGCACATTAATTACATAAGGCTTTTAAGAATTTACGAATTTCTAAGAATTCACTAGAATTACCAATAATTTACTAGAATTTCTCGAAAATTCACTGTAATTTTACAGAATCAATAGAATTCTCGGAAATTCGACAGAATTTCCAAGAAGTCACTAACATTTCTGATAATTCACCGGAATATCCAATAATTCACTAGAATTTCTCAAAAGTATCCAAAAATTTCTCATAATACAATACAAGAGTAAAATTATAAATTTCTAAGTTATTTATTTATTTATTTTGTTTTTATTTATTAATCTAGCAATCTTTTGTAATCTCATGAAATCTTTAACATTTTTTAAATCCTTTAAAATCTGTTGAAATCTTTTAAATATTCTCTTTGTTTTTGAAATTTATTAAAATGCCTTGAAATTCTTATAAATTACTTGAAATATTTTACAATGTTTAAAATTTTATATCGAATTGTTTGAAACTCCTTAAACTCTTTGAAATATTGAAATTCTTTGAAATTCTTTAAAATTAGTCAAAAATCTCTTAAGTAAAACATTTGACGTTTAAAACATGAAATATGTGTAATGTTTCGAAAATTTAGGAACAATTGAAGAGTGAAAAATTGGGAAAATAGAAAAGTTACATTGAACCAAAAGTTACATTACATCTTCATATAGGTTATATTTGCATCATGATTGAATTGAGGAGAGTTGATAAACGAGTTTGACACAATTCCTGATCGAGTCCCACAAAGAGGAATTCCACAAATATTAGTTGTCGTTCTAGTAGTCTAAATGATCTTTCCAACAAGTGAAATTAATTAAAAAGTTAGTCTATCAGTAATCAAAAGACGTACGTATTAGTTGAAGTACTTAATTTGCGGAAGTAAAGGTCACTTTTAACGCATTCCAAGTAAGATCTAGCTGCGGGAGAGAACACGCGAAAAGCTCGCCTGACTCGCGACAGCCGTCAAGTGCGAATCGAGATCGTGGTCTTCAAGGTGGAAATAAAGCTGGCCCAGAGCCACCCTCTAAATCTACTTATCTCCTTCCTCTTCTTTTTTCGTCTCTTTATCACATCGCCAAAAAGACTTTCTCATTCTCATCATGCTCATCCAATCCATGCTGGCAAAGTGACTCGAAGCAAAGTCGACGTCGCGTCGGTCCTGTGAAGTTCGTTGCGTCACGAGGCAAATATAACCACAACCCCTCTTTCACTCGTTTGATCTCTTTTTCCTTTTGCTTCTATGTTCTTTCCTCCCACTTCTTTGTTTTCTTGCCTTTCCTCTCTTTGCTTTCCCTACGTTTCACTTACTCTCCACTTTACAAGTTGGCACAGGAATCTAAAAAGTCTCTTTGAAAAATAGAAAAAATGATATTCAAAATATGTATATAGAGAATACATAAGTATAATATAATTTCCAGATACTCAAATTTTATCCGTGCATACAATTTTATTCAACGAAATATTATTATGTATCTATAATTACATACAATACAAATTTTCATTCATCTGGAACTGTTGTCGCGCTGGCATAATACACTGAAAGGTCGCAATTGATTCTCATTAAATAAATCCAGTCAATTAAACACGGTAAAGTTTCAAATTAACTCGTCTCAGAAAAATCTCTTCAAAGGTTGACATCGTGCCAAGTAACCTTCTCATTCCTACTTTTTCAAAATTTCTCTTTTAATTTTTCTTTCCTTGTCGACTTGGCGCGTAAAAGAGGAGAGCTCGACGCATTACAAAATAACGAGACGACCGTTATTAAGTCTTTGAAGTAGTTTTCAAGCTACGTCTTCGTCGTTTTCGTCTCTCGTCGGTATAATTCCTTGCTTCCTGCGTGCGTTACTGAAGCTCAGTCTCGCGTCCTCTCTGGCTCCACCAAGGCCCTCCTGAATCCCCTTGAGCACTCTTATGTGTATGTTGCAAAAATAAACGCTTTGCATACACTCGTGTCGGGTGACACATTGCTGAAAATATCTGAAAAAAACACTCAGAACGATGCCCCGACGATATTTTGCACTCATTACCGCTCCAGAGTTTTACGCTTCTATCCATGTCTTGCTGATGTAAAAATTTTTTTAATTAAATATGCATACTTTCTTTTTATAACTTATATGATATATTTCACGTGAAACATATATATATATATATATATATATATATATATATATATATATATATACACCCTTTTTCATTTTTTACTTTCTACCATCCCTATATCTATTTCCTTCGTCCTTTTATTTTTGCAAGTCCACCTTAAGTCTGCTAATAACTTTTCTTTTTTCGTGCGGACAAACACGAAGACTGCACTTTCGGCACCACTTAAGGGCATGTGATACTTTACCATAAGAGCAAATTAGTTATACCGATTATACATTCATAATAATAAATATTTTTAATAAATAAGAGTCAATAAACCTTCGTCTCATGTAAACGAAGGTTTATTGACTCTTATTAGCTAAAAATATTTATTATTACGAATGTATAATTGGTATAACTAATTTGCTCTTATGGTAAAGTATCACATGACCTTAAACTCGCTCTCCTTTTGCTCAGTTTTATTCTCATGCTAATTTACCGGATTCGGGTGCTTGAACTTCTCCACAGAAAATAGGTCTTTGATAATTTCTTGAACTTTAAAAAAGGAATGAAGAGTCGTTTTATAATAGTGATCGACAGCTCTTTTATATGTGCATGATGCCGTAAAGTTAATCACTTGTATAAACTTATTTTTAAAAATGTAATAAATTCTTTTCTTAAACTTATCAAGGAAAGTTTTCCTATAAGAATATCTTGCTCCTTTCAAAACAAGTTTCAAAGAAACTTCACCACGAGAGAAGCTCCTTAGAAACTTGGGAAAAGTTAAAAAGCACATCCATCTACAGTGGCATTGTTCGCGAACAACGTGGCACGAATACTCGACCGAATTCTCGTGTGTTCGTTTCGTTTAACGGCCATGGATGAGCTTTTATCTTGTCAGAGATGATATACGATCGCAAGCCACTCCCTTCCACAAGTAGCAAAGCCGAGCTTACATCCAGTTCGTGTCGTTTGAAAATATTCTCTGCATATGCATGGTGCATGGTACGCACTATATAAAGGGCAGATTAAAGCACTTTCGTCCACCACGTGGGCGGTTCATGGTATTTTGTAATATATGTGCATTCACTCTCTTGCTCATGAACAATGTGTGCACATTTTATTAAAACTCACAGGGATACTCGGTCACGCATGATTTACTGATGCCACGTGCATTAATTAATATAACTGTGGCATGTAAATGAAGTATGAACACGAAATCTCATACATATTTTAAAGCTTGTGGAAAATAGTTCATTTCCTGATTATTATTAAGGTAGTGAAATGTTTATTTGCCCGAGTTGAAGATCAAGCTCGAGTTAAAGCTGGCCCAAGTTTTCCAGATGAGTTATTCCGTTGATGAGTTTTACGAGCTGATTTAAGTTTTTAAGTTAAACTGAGAGTTTAACTCGAAAAAGCTGGAATTATAATAAACTACTTTAACTTTACTCGGCGTTGTCCGGCATTTTAAGAAATTTCAAATTACTTTAGGGCATTTCAATGGATTTTAAAATGGATTTAAAATATCTTTAAAAAATCGTCAAGACAAATTTATGACTAGTTAATTTAATTTTTAAGACAGATTTTAAACGTCTACTTTTTCTTTTGTTCCAGGTAAGTTTCCTTCATTGCTGTACTTAATTTCTCGAGGGAATTGGTAAGATATATTTCTGCAAGCTATTTTAACGAAAATCCCTTTCAATATTAATTCGGCTAAAATGATGAATTTTTGTCTATTTCCGGATATTATCCCGCGAGTTCAGTGAACTTATGCTGAAGTGAATCGGATTAAAACCTCCGAGTTCAGTCCAAAGCCAATCGTCTAAATGAGATTTTCTTTAATGAGACGTAAAATCGATATAAAGTCCGAGTGAAATAATAATGTGTTCAAATTTTACGTGTCTCAGATTTAGCCAATACAGCTAATTTAATTTGAATCTCTGCAATATTCACATTTATTTCATTTGCGATATGTCAGTCACTTGTTGAGCGACGTGCTGTAGTAAATGTTGCAATTGAGACGCTGTACCGAGAATAACTTAATTTAGTTAGCTGACATCCACGGAATTACTTTGGACTCAACGTCTGATTTAGTATAATGAGCCGTTAGTAGACAGCTACGTTACATGTCGGGTTACGTATATTTCCAAACGCAATTCCCTGTCATGAAGTCTCTCTCGGCCGATATCTTTCCATCCTCTTCAGATATTATTCAGTTGTCTTCCGAGAATTCTCGGAATTTGATTTACATCTGGCAAAGCTAAACTGCTTCGCTGATAGATAATCCTCACGCGCATGCAACCTTAAGGAGGGTCCCAGTATGATGTAAACGAAACACGCATGTAACCGGTACCCGCAGCAACATAGAACCTATTGTTCGCGAGGCAGTAAAATGAAATGCTCGTAAAACGACCAAGGGTTCTTGCTGCACCTCCCACGAGGAGAGATTCTTTATCAAAGTGCAAATCGTGCCATGATCACAAGTATTTCAACGTCTAGAACGACACGCCGTCCATACTTTGTAACTTTACAAGCTGAATCCCTTGGATCGTGTGGCTTTACGCGACTTATTTTAAAATATCAAAATTTCGCGACGCTTTTCTCTTTCCGAAGAATTCAATTCGACTTAGAATGTTTTGCTGTTGGGAATACACTCTCTCAATCTGAATTAGTATAAGAGTTACTATATAATGAAATAGTGACGATTAGTTTACTAATTCACTTTAGTAATAATTTTTACAGTCGATTTACAGCCGTGATGTGAATTAGTAGTTTTTAACTATAAATAGATACACTGAGAAAAATGTTTGGTTAACACAACAAAAATTTGGTTGTACCAACCAAATTTTTTGGTTGCTATAGAAGCAACAAAATCGTTTGATTGAGCCAACAAAATTATTTTGTTGGAGCGTTTGGTTGAATCAACCAAAAAGTTTGGTAGGCACAACAAAACTGTTTTGTTGGTCTAACAAAATTTTGGTTGACACTAGGTATTGTTCAATTTATGAACTGTTTTAGCCCTTTTTTTTAATTATTTTTACATTATTTTTACTTAAATTATATATATTTATATTATCGCAAGCTTTTTACGATACGAAAAATTGGAAAGAAATTTTGCGGCGACCGGGATTCGAACTACCTATAAAAAAACACTTATCTCTAACCTCTAATGTATCGAACGCAACTTAAACCACACGGCTAACCTAGCACAAAGAATATTTTATAAAAATCCCAGCAAAGTATCGCACATAAGGCAGGGCTGGCAGACACGCATGCGTGGTCGTGTATCTAATTGGTTTGATTAGGCGAACCAAACAATTTTGTTAGGCCAACAAAAAGACTTGTTAGAACCAACCAAAAAAATTTGGTTGGTTCAACAAAATATTTTGTTGGCCCAACAAAAATTTGGTTTTTGGCAACAAAAACTGCTCAACAAAATTATTTTGTTGCAGGGACATTACTTTTTTTCTCAGTGTAGTAAAAATGCTTACTAAAGTGATAAATGAATCGGCACTATTTCATCAGTAACTTGTTACTAATTCAGATTGCGAGAGCAAGCTACTCAAATTGGAAAGATGCTAATTTGCGTAATTTCAACTTAAAGGCATTCAAAATCACACCAGCAAGGCCTGCTGTGTTATATCCATTGTTTTATGTATATAACGATTTCAGAATAGCGCAGAAACCGTTTTTACAGTAGATCCCAACCGGAGTTGCTCTCTTGCCGTGTCAATTTCTTTTAATACAGATTGCGTGTTTCCCAAAGGCACGTATCATATTGGCGGTTGATTGTGAACCAGCGAGCGATAGAGTAGGTAAAATAATGTGTATTACAAGTATCCTCTCATAGAATAATCTCGCAGAAAGCATTCGCTTGTCTATAATCATGTTCAGCTCAGTATATGTCTGCAGAGAGCTCTTAGCAGAAACTTCCTACTTGGAGTACCAAGTAATAGACGAGCGGGCCGCGTACTTATTTGTACATGGTTAACAGTCCTCAGTTAGTTAGGAAAGGTAGGTTGTAGCTGTATTCGTTCCGGTTTAACTGTGAGGTGATCGTGTTCAGTGCCTACTGCCGAGTTGCTGAACTCGGATAATTATTGTTTGCCTCAGTCTCGCGACCCGAAACAGACTCTCTGAAGCGCCGACTTCATTATACCAGCTTCCTAGCTTTGAGACCGCCTCGCCATTCGCCAACCATACATTTATACGGGATCAACAACGGGATCCAGCTATACACATACCCACTTCTGTCGTCTTACGAATACAAATCCAACCAATAGCTGAATCTGGCTTCATTTCGAAATTGCAAGAATTTATTTACGATATTCTGAATGGAATCACTGCAGGGAAACACTCCTGATGATTACTGAATGACCTCGAATTGATCTGCTCGTGGGAAAAGCAAGATGTAGAACTAAATATCAGATTCTTCCGAATGACATCTATTTGATAGTTCAGGGACAGATGAAGAATGAAAGTTCTGTTAGTGCTTGGCACTGATGACGAGCAAGTTTCGATAACTACAATATATGCGAAAAAGGTGGGCGTGCCAGTTATGCGCGCCAGTGCAACGAGCAGTTGCATGCATAATGCATAATGCATCGCACACGCTCCATACCACAGCTGTCATGGCTGCAGAGCCGCGTGCAAATGCGTTTAGCTGTGCGACGACGCGCCTTTAATGACATAGACCTGTAGGACGAGAGACTCTATGATGTTTTCTATAGCTTCAGCGTATCTTCGCAGAAAAGAGATCAATAGAGGGAAAGATTATTAAAGTGCGAATAAAAGAGCCCATCCCTTTTGTTGATGGAAATTATTACGAAGAAATAAAGAATGTCCCGAGATATAAAAGCGGTTTGAATTATATTCCCTGGAAGCCTAAAGAAATATCAAAACATGCGATATATTCAATCTTACCTAATTTATTTTTCTGATATGAAGAAAACTCTATATAATGGTGAGTTGTCTTAGCATTTAAATTTACACGAGTGTGGAAGAACGAAGGAAATGGGTCGCGTAGTAGTAGTGCGACCCGGATGTATGGAAATAGCAAAACGTAAAACCCGGCGTAGTTGTGTATGAGTGCGTCGTACAAGCAACAAACTAGAATTTAGGGAGGTGAAAATTGGTCTCTTGCCAAAACGCGCCAATCTCACTTTCAATCCATGACACTAGTAAAGGCCTATAGCTATATGTACATCAATCGGATTTCAATTTAGGCCAGTAGGAAATACACACGCATGAATAAACTTGAAAGAGGTGCAGGAGTTAATATTAATATTAATGGATTGATATAATGACTTCAACTAGAGCGAGTTTCGCTAAAAATAAATTGAATTTCTATGTCAGTTTATTTACAGAAACAGCTGTGTGGTTTATCTGATGTTGTTATTGTTATGTAGAATTCATGCTTATCGTGCGATTTTTGAGTCTTCTATGTTGAGTGATTGATGAATTTTGTAACATTTTTATAAAATTGGTGTCTTGTTGTCTATGTTTTGCATGAAAATACTCAATTTTCTGTATAGGGTGTTCTTAAAGAAATGGTAAATGAATCCAAAATTTTTTTTAAGGCGTTCATGGCAAAACACTACGAAACGATAACATTCGTTAAAAAGTTATGGATCGCGTTTCATCTTCTCTAATTAAATAATCTCATCCAGTCACATTTTCCTTTTACATTAAAACAATGGATAGTTGGGTTAACTAACCAGTTAGTAAACTATGGTACTACTAATTTGATAGTCGTGTCAGCCATTTAATTAATTAAAGTTACTACTCAAATTATAGTTTATATATACTAGTTTACTAACTATTCTAGTTTACTATAGTAGTTTACTAACTGGTTAGTTGACCCAACTATCCATTTTTTTCAGTCTACGTGTAGAGTGTGGAATTGAGGATTCGATTCCCCGCTTCTTTGATAGAAATTAACATGCAAATTTAATGGAAATCAGTTCCAGGTTATTGCTGGCTTCATCGGCTATGCTAATTAACAACTGTCGAGATTTCTCATGTTTCTTTATATATATTCTGGATATAAATAAATTCTTCAGTTGTGAGCTAAATACGCCAATTCAGTGTTTGCTCAACTCTTCTTTTATCTTCCTTGAAAAATATGGACCACGAAATACGATTAGTAAATCAAAGAGTAAATAAATAAAAATCTTCAAGGACCATCTGATTATCGTCTTTCAAGTAGGGCGACTGCCTTCTGCATCTTCCCTCGTTTCAGATCAATCTTATGCATATATCCAACCCCAATTCGACTCAAATATCCCATATGTACGCCTTCACAATTCTCAGAGCAGATCTCAACCTTCGTGATCTCAACATAGATCTTTAGGTCATCCATGCATGTAAAATACATGAGTAACCTTGTTCTCTCTGAAATATGGTTTGTCGGAGTAGTACATGTGGGTCTCGTGCTGGACAAGAGATTGCAAAAGATATAATACATGAAAGGAATATATTTTATTGAAGAACAAAATCAATAGCCACGTCATTCTGGACATTACATAGGAACATTTGTCTCTATTTTTTTTACAATTTCTATGCTGGATTACTAATAATAACCCTTCCCCAGAGAAATTCCATGACGAATTTTTTCGAGAGCAGTTATGTGGACATAATATGTTCAGGTCACTTTCATACCTGTTTGTGACTCACCTGCTGGTACCACCGGCCAAGTAAGTCGACGACGCACCTGCTGGTTACCCTTGGTCAACGTTTTCACGTATCAAGAGTTCTGCTCCTGAACATGAGCATCGCGCATGCACCAAAGTATATCTCATAAATATATTCAGGCACCGATCAACTGGTGCACTGACAACAGCTGATTTCAAATTTCTCAATTATCACAAGAATTATTGATAAAACTATCAATATAGATTCAAGATATTTTTATCTACACTCATCTCCCGATCGAGAGCACCGCTCGGGGGTCGAGTGACTTCGATCGAATGGGATTAAAATAGCTCGAGCGAGCACTCTGACGTCACCACGGCATTGACTTCGCGAGCGCCGGCACTTAGTGTAGGCTGTCGAGGGACGCTCGGGGGGGACGTAGAACCAGACAATCGTAAAAAGTGCTCTCGATAGAAGTGCCCTCGATCGGGAGATGAGTGTACCTCACTTTTATGAGAAATGGTATTTCTTTCCCTTGGGAGCTCCCAAGGTAATATCAGCTGATGTTTTTTCTGTCAAGTATAGGAATCATTAGAACCAAGTAGATCCTTATTTGAATTCTTTGTGATTCAATAAGTTCTTTCATGGAGGGTTCCTTATTTTCTCAAGGAGAAAGATATAGATGTCGAAAATAGTTCTTGGTTTCGTGTTGCTCAAAGCAGTATCGTCATGGAGACGCTCCAAGTCTCTGTCACGTGGCTCAATTTAACCCTCATTTCTATTCAGTTGATTAAAAAGGGAGGATTCAGATTTCCTGTCCAAGACACGTCTTTATGAATTTATAATAAGTTGATATGATTGTTAAGTATACGGCCAAAGACGATTAAATAAATCTTCGAAAACTCTTCATTGCTTCCAGAGCGTTATTAAATACATCTCTTTATATAACTGAATCGGCCAATTTATATAATAGGAAATATAGATGGAAAAGTATCCTGTGCTAAATAGTTAAATAAGATTGCATGATAGAAGATAAAATATTTAAATAAGTGCACATTAATCACACTTCCTTTGAGAAGAGGAATTCAAAGGCCACAAAAGTTCAAACGTGAAGGCTTGAAATCAGTTCTCCCCTATCGTACTCGGCAATTAACGAAAAGCTAGGAAAAGTGAATTCGTGCGTGAATAACAAGAAGAAGACTTTGAGAGGCAGAACCAGAGTGAGTGAATAAGTGAGGGAAAACTTTACACTCGACGTTATATCATCAATTCTGACGCTTGTGATAATAAGAGAACGCGTCGAAGGAAAGAGTCAGCGTTCTCGACGACTCGTCAGCAACTTGAGGAAAGTTTGTTCGCCGTTTAACTTGCAACTGACGGCCAGTAAAGCTCACTTGTTTCAAAAAACTTTTTGCTAATGCATAAAGTTGCCAAGGAAGGACATTTCTCGAGGACACGCAGAAGTCCTGGGAAATGGCGAGGTAAGGAAGGGTCACGCGCAGACACGTCAAGAACGAGGATATAATAAGGGCAAAAAAAAAGAGGAAAAAGAGAGTGGCCGGTTGGTATTTTATAGGATCACCAGGAAAGGTCAAAGGTCCTGGCTAGCAGACTCCAGAGAATTTCTCGTCCAGTTAACGAATAACATCTCGACTATCCCTTACTAACCCATAAATGTTTTCTGTTTGTTTCATATCTCAAGAGATCAGAATATGTCATATAATAAACGCACCAAAGTGATTTCATAACTTTTGATAGGCCAACGTCGAATACTTTTCAGACTTTTTGCTGAAAAAAAAGTCTTTTAAGAAACGTTTTGTTATCTTTTAACACTTTCCATTAAAAATGTGATGTGAACTGTTGCCTTGACATCTCTAAAGTCGGTTAAAATGTTTGCATAGAATATCGTTGAAATTGTACAGTGTTGATTTATGTACGCGTTGAGAATCATTTGAAAATGTTGGCCGTCACCGAGACGCCTGGCTCAAAGCCCGTGGAACTTTCGTTTCCTGGTTGTGTCTACCACGATGCCGACCTAGGACAAGCATCGCTAATCACCGCAACTGGACGATCGTCTCGTCTTTATGGCTTTTTGCCTTCTCTCGATAGAAACGGTCGCGGCTCTTATTGTTGGCCAGCAACTTTATCTTGAGAGAACAAAGGAGTTCACTGTGCGCTATTCATTGACGGAATTGACATTTCTGTAGTTATTGAAATGTGCAGTATGAAAAACTAATAGATTCCGAGGTATAAAGTGAAATGATCTCTCACGATCTCACGATCTTTTGGTTGGAATTTATATTCGCTGTCTGTACTTTAGAATCGCGATCAGAGCTGCCGCAATAATTACTTGATTACGTGATTCGTTTTGAGTAGTTGCTTGACAGATATCAAAACATCTTAAAGGATTTTAAGTAATTTTAAGGAATTTAAAAATAATTAAAGAATTTACAGATAGCAAATAATTTCAAAACATAAAAAATGTTCTTAAATTCTTTAAAATCTGTTGAAATCTCTAGTTATATAAATACATGAATGCGAGAGGATGAATGTTAATGTTTCATTTCAAGCAAAAATCAATTCTCTCACGAGCTTTGTTTTAATGTATTTTATATTAATTATTCATAAGTGTCAGACGCTAGCTTAAATACGCTTTAATGGGGCGTTTACGTTAGAAAGGTGCAAAGAAAAAGCCGCAAGTGAAAAAAATAATAAAATATTTTCTTATTCTCGCGTGCTGTGTGTTATAAATAGCAACTTGATAATCGAGATTTACGAGTCACCCAGTACATAGATGTGCAAACTTCCTAAGAGCTTTGTTATATGCATAATTCATCGCCCTCTTATGTTTTATAAGTACGCTACATACTTGCTCGCGTGTGTGTGGGTGGCATTCACAATTGAGTTTGTATTTGAGCTCAATAATATTCGATTACATGTGTGACGCAATTAGACGATGCGGGCATATTCCTCTATCTTATGTTACAGTTAACTCCATCTGTTACCTTGAAAAGGTGCGATTGTTATGCTGCAGCTTTTAAACTCAAACATTCAAGTGATTGGATAGGTTTCTCTTCTTTTTCTGAGTTTCCCGTCAATATTTACTGTTTATTTCTGCGAGTCTTCAGCACTCTGTGATTATTATTCCGTTTATGAATCTAACCGGTATTCCCCGTTAAAGTAGCAAATATTACTCCCTTCGTATCCATTACACCCACGGAACTTACAACCACTGAATTTATTGCACAGTGCTCAACAAGAACTTGTTTTTCATAACAACATTGACTATCAAATTCTCGCAAATAGTAATAAAGTATGTACTTAACCATTTGCAATTTATTATGTGCACTTGCCTCATCCACCAAGAATCGAGAGCGCAGGAAGTGTCTGCAATTAGTGCAGCTACACATTCTTATAAATCGGTGTTTTGTTTAAGAATCAGGCTTGAAATAAATACATAGCTAGATCGGCGGGAATGTCAATCATTTGAAAAATTATAAATAATACACATTCAATCATCAAAGGCTAAAAGATTATCTATACATATAATAATCGTGACGTGTTCGCATCAGATGATTTTGTTTTGTCATTTCATTTTGTGTCTTTTTTTTGTATTTGAATATTATTAATTATCCATGCAATATTTCAAATAATATTGATAATAAATGCATATTTCAAACTCTCGAAGATTTCCATATAAAAGAAAAGCGCTTAATTAAATCCGATTCGCGAAGCGTTAGAATTTAATTCAGCGATTTTAATTACTCCATTGTTTATGTGTACACGTTGAGTGGATACCTCGACAATGAATATGGTTCGGCCTACACTCTCGTGCGAACTTGTTATGAATATAAGTTATCAGTCGTTAAATGATCAGTGCGGTGTAAAATGAAAAAATGAAGATGAAAGAGTTGGGGAAAGGCGGAAGAGTCGAAGGAAATAGATAGCTTGTAATGAGATTTCATTGTATGTAGGATGAGTGGGTCAGTAAATGTATACGTGAGTTTACATAGCCGATTATATATTCTAATTGCTGCATTCGACGTGAGTCAGACCATTGTTTGTTACAAACAACTCGTTCTCCTAGATCAAGACAAAGAGTCGCTCTCTGCATGATGTGTCCGAGCGAGAGAGATGAGAATGTTGAGGGTGGGCGTGGGTGTAGGAGAGGAACACAGAGAAAGGGGAAGAGAGAGGAAATGAAGTGGTGGCAACACTATTGAGCCAAAGCGTGTCGTGAAACCATAAACTCTTAGAGAAACTCATTGTCAGCTGAATGAATCGTCGAATTGTTTTTAGCCCATTCATCAGAATTGAACTTGTGCCGAATAAATTTCAAAATGACTATGTAATTTCGTGTAAAGATTTTATATCTGCAATTTATTCAGCGAATGGGAAATCTATAATTTGTTTTTGCTTCCTCATAGAGGAAACTTTGTAGTGGTGACAAAATTCAGTTTCCAAAAAAGGATTTTTTTGTACATATTTCAAAGGCAATATATCTAATATGATGTCCTGAAAAAATGCATGTATGTATGTATGTATGTATGTCATGATTCTGCAATATCTTGAAAACGCGTAGAGATAAATTAATGAAATTTAGCACACTTATTCCACTATATACCTATAGTTGAATTTCTTACAAGGATTTAACAAAATATTTAATTTTACAAGTTTTCTGTACTTTTATAATTTCAGTAAAATTGATTTTTCTACTATAACTTCTCAAATATTCAAAATTCAAAGCAGCTCTCTAAATCTGAATTAGTGAAAAGTAGGTCACTAATTTACTTTAGTGAAAAATTCTACTAATTGTTAGTCATTTTTGACTAAAACTTTAGTGAAAAGTTAAAAATTTCGAATTGAAATAGTGAAATACAACTAATAATTAGTAAAAATTTTCACTAAATTAAATTAGTGACCTACTTTTCACTAATTCAGATTTAGAGAGAGATGTCAGGAGAAAAAAGATTCCTTATGTCGAGACGAATCGAATGAATTTTTCGACTATAACTTCTCAAATAATGAAAATTTAAGGCTAATGTAAAGAAAATAAAATTTTCTTTGTGTTGACACGATTCAGGTGACCTAACATTAATTCATTTGATTAATTAATTAATGCTTCCTCTAATATGAGAAAGCAAATCATATTTGCTTCCAGGAAGCAAAGTGCTCATTGAATGAGCACAAAAGTTGATACAACTTCACAGCTTGTTAATTATTCGTTTGAATTCGCGAACTTTTTATTTAATTTGCTGAAATATAATACATATGCTTCTCTGGAGAAGTTTTAACACTAATAATTCACTTTTATAAAAGACTTCAAAAAATAACTTCATATTTATTATTGAGTGAAGAAAAATTTGATAAACTTTACTAGCGAACTAAAGTTTCCGACCTATTTCGCAAACTCCTGACCAGCACTAAAAATGTATCTATTTCAAAAATTTCTATTTAAAGAGATTTTATCTAGACTGCGTTATGGCCTCGAGTCTCGCTTTTTCCAACTTTTTAATTCGGTTTAACAAGTTTTTGTTATATCCTCTTTATACTTTAAGATTCCATTTTTTTCTTGGTCAAGGTTATGAATCTATTTCTGTCGTAATTTGGGCTCCTCACGTCATCTACTAAAACCTCGACTAAAGCTTGATTCATTTATACATTTTACGCAATCTTTCTTCCGGTTGTGATAAAGAAAAGTATACACTGTGGAACGAGCATTCATTTAATTATCTTATTCCATAATTTTAATGCAACTCGGATATTCTCTATGAATATTCGGTAAGCATACACAATAAAATCACATTTACATAATTATATCTGTGTATCTTAGCTTTAATATCTGAGGAGTACTCAGTATTTTCATTCTCAAACAGAATAAAATCTCATCCTTGATGTCATCGCAAATATATATCAAATTCATATCAATTAAATACAAATCAACATCGCACCTATGTATATGTAATTTAGGATACATAAATATCAGTCCCGACCCCTTATTAATCAGAATTCGGAATTTTATTTGTGAACATCGATTGCCCGCCTGCAAAATCGACTTTACAAACATAAGAAAGAACAAATAGGAGAAAAGCAAAGAACATTTCGTTAATAACTGGTATGTCGTCAAGGATTATAATACTTTTATTTCACAGAGTATAATTGATAAATGATACCTTCTTCAAGGACTGTGCAATTACATCTTTTTTAAAGTAAAAGTTTACTATCTGGGCAACTACATCATTATCTTTTTCTTATACTACAAAGTTAAAGCAGGTCCTGATAATATAAGTATAGGCATGAAGCATACGTCTAATTAATGTTCAGGGAATTAAATTTCTTTGCTCCGGAAGCTTCGATCGCCACTAATAAAAGAACGTTATGTATACACGTAAGTATTAGAATTTAACGGTACAGATGTAGATAATTTCCTGCAGAATTCCAGCATACACTGAGAAAAATGTTTGGTTCGGGTAACAAAACTTTTTGTTGATATAGAAGCAAAGAATTTGTGTAAATGTTACAAAACCGCTGATTTCTATTTTTCTCCGTGTAGATATAATCGTAATCTGCTAGAAGTAATGAATGAATATCAAATTACTAGGCTTATATTTTAATAAAAAATTTATTTTGTATAGTATAACTGAAGAAATATTGAATATAGATTAACAAGTAACATATCGTAAGTGCCCTGGGGACAAGGACAGTAGTGGACATTTTGCCTGCTTTTAGGTCTGTCATTCAGTTCTAAATTGATTTTCAACATTCATAAGTTTGAATATTAGTAGATAATACTTCATTTTAATATAATAATCACAAAAGTTGCAAAAAAAAAAAAAATACTAAAATTATGTTTTTTGGTAGGAGGAGATGAAAATGACCTTTTATTTATAATGAGCCATATACTTGCATTTTATCTGAGTCAGGAAGCGTCAAGCGTTACAGCACTCTCGCAACCGAGTAAATATCATCCAGACGACAGGCACTTTCCTTTCTTTCAGTAAAAAAAAAAAGGCCAACAACAGTATAATAATCACCAAGTGTAAAATCTCGTCCACTTTCAGTTTACATGGTAGTCTCCAAGTTTAATACCGTTGGCACCTAGCGTTTTCGCATATTTCCGGGTTACGGTAATTTATCTCCGGTTGACTGTAGCTCTGATCGTGAAAGCCGTTTAAAGCGGTTCTAACGCTTCCTCTTTAAGTTTTGCAAGGGGTGGGTCGGTCGATATTGCCGTCTAGATCTACCCTGGTTTCCTTGTGGTAGTCTGCACCATACATTATCACGAACAAAGAGGACCTAGCAGGGGACATGACGATGGTTGTATTCGTTGATAGTGATGGGGGAAAATGGCGAGGATGAGAGAGAGAAAAAAAGACATTCAATGTGGGTGTATTGTTTATCGAAAAGGGACAGTTTTCCACGTTTCTCGCGTATTTTTCTCGCTCATTTGTCAGAAGCACATATCAAAGTTGAATCCATATATAGTTCATGCCAAGAAAAATTGCTTTTTCTTCTGGGAAGAATGATTCCCGAACCTTTATTATTCTCGCTCCTTTACATCAAATTCTCTCAGCGAATCGAGTTTTCATTTGACTGTCTGGAGACTTATAATAAATGTGTTAAAGAACACGTTTATTCAGTCTCAAAAATAATCATTTCACAATAAATGCTTCTATAAATTGGAAGTCTCAAAATGGGTGTATCATTGTAAGGATATAAAGTGAATTCAACGTCTTCGAAATGTGAATTGTGCACACAGTGCAATGTAGATGAGATAGATATCCGTAGTACTGAGATTCGTTCGATCGAGATTGGCGGTCTACCACTGAGACGAATCGCGTTTGTACCGAATGGTGGTGGCTTCCATGCAATTTCTCTCTCAACCATCGAATTCCAAGAGGTCAGACTCCCAATGGAGCATCTAGGGTACCAAACCAGGGAAGTTTCCACGCGAGAACGTAATTATAGGAAGAGGTGGAGAGAGCCGAGGGCAGAGATGGGTGGAGGTTGCTGAGAGAATGCGAGCGAATTGTTTAACGTCCCAAATCCGTTCTGCACGTTCATGTCAGTTCTGCACTGACAACTCCCTAAATTCTCTAGAATGCAAGCTCGGAATTGCTGCTTTCCTTCTCACTTTATGCAATCTACCTCAAGCACTCACATCTCTACATTCATTAATAGCTTTTCTCTCTTTTTGGTCCCCTTCGGTAATATCCCGAATTCTGAATTGTTATCAAATTATTAGGATGTGCAGAATTTTGAAAGATTTATCTATCCCTACTATCCAAGCAAATATTTGCGAAGGGACGGGTCTAGAATCAAGAGAGGTACACTGAGAAAAAAATATTCGAAAATCAAATAAACGTATATTTGTTATAGAGCCAACTAAAAAATATCTTTGAATTAAATAAAATTTATTTTTTAGTTAAAATAAAATAACCGCCGGATAATAAATAAAATTTTTTAGTCCGAGCGCAATAGTCGGACCAACCGTACTTTCACGGTCTTTTTAAAATAATGAACCATATATCATATATCCGACGACCGGCCCATATTTTGGCCAAGGTTGGGCCGACCGTAGGGTGCAGCATGGTGACTTGTGCAAGCCAATGTTATGCCGACAGTAGGGCCACCTCTTACCCAGAGTCGGGCCGACCATACTCTTACGGTCTTTTTGAAACAATGAACCAGGGTTTATCCGACGGCCGGTTCAAGGTTGGGCCGACCGTCGGATGCATCAAGGTGACTTGTGGCCCACCGACTTCTGTATCCAGAGTCGGACCGACCGAATTCTTGCGGTCGCACCAACCTATCTGCCAGTGTAGTTTATCCGATTGTCGGCCCAATTGGACTAGAATTGGGCCGACAGTCGGCTTCTCACCCGTCGCCGACGTCGGTTGCCAACGTCGATGGGACCGTGGCAGCTTGAAAACACCTTAATTGGTCCAACTCTGGTTGTCGTAGATCGGTTGCCAAAGTAGAGCCGACTTTGGGCCGCTGTCCAAACTTTGGCAGCCGATCGATTTTCACACCTGGACATGAATAAGGTATTATAAAAAGCAATTACAAAATCGAGTTCAGGAAATCTGGTGCAAACGACGAGGCTATAATGAATATTGAATGCTGTAATGGAATCGTGACCAATATATAGAGTGGAAGAGAAATATAATTATGGGGATCATTTATGAGTCTTGAAAATTAAATTATTTTAAAATTAGATGAAACATTCGCTGCACCGAAAAATGATGTCCTCGATTTGAATTTATGAATTATAAATTATATTTTGCAAACTCTGTTGATCTATTTATATCTCGGAATATCCTTTTTTCTTTTAAGGGCATGTGATACTTTACCATAAGAGCAAATTAGTTATACCAATTATACATTCATAATAATAAATATTTT
>CAJFCO010018467.1:64367-92807 GCA_904066015.1 Synergus gifuensis
TCGAGACGAGCCTCCGAAGTCGCATTTCCATCGCGGGTGTTGGACAAATTAAATTTTTTTAACTTAAATTTTCATAAAAATTGTAAATCCTCACACTTCTTGTAAATCCTTACACTCATGTAAATCTCACACTCTTGTAAATTTTCACACTCTTGTAAATTGTCACCTTTCTTGTAAATTCTTACACTTCTTTATCCTCGTCTTTATCACACATTTTAACGATTTAAATGATTATGAAGACTTTATCTAGCCGGCCGCGTCCGCTTTTACACAAACATTTGACAACACACGAGTTCACGAAAAGAATGCATTTCCGAAAGGCTTCTTCTCCTGCGCAATCGCGTCGCGCATTAATGATGTGGCGGATTATGAGAAAATCTTTCTTTGATTCAAAGAAATAATTTGTTTATTTCAAATTATTGACTCTAAAGAAATTATTTCTTTCATTTAAACTAGTAACTTTCTTAAATCAAAAGAATTTTATTTTAAATCAAATAAATCATTTAAACAAATAGTTTCTTTAAGTGAAAGAAACTACTTGACGTCATTTATTAAAATCAAAGAAATTTTCTTTTAATATAAAAATATTTGTGCGTTGAATCAAAAAAAACGTAGTCAAAAAAAAGGTTTTCTTTAATTTAATAAGAACTTTTTTCTGGGTGTTGCTTTCTCTCCGTGTATGATCATTTTTATTATAATTTTCCATATAATCTCAATCTCTTTTTTATGATAGAATCTACACCGAAGATATTTTTAAATTATCTTTGAAACCTCAGCAAAATTGAGAAAGAGTGACAACCGCGCTCTACAGGAATAGGTCAGTAAAACATCGATCTGCCACTTAGCTGAAAGTAGACATTAATTAGAGGTCAACCTCTGTTAATTCGCCTCCTAGCCTGGCTCACAGTTTTGTGAATAATTCTTAATTTATAATAAAATTATTCAAAACTTGTTAATGTAGGAGCTAGGCAAAAAACCTCACGGAAAAAACTGTATGAATGTGCCAACCACAGAAATAGTAAAATACGGTGCAACTACAATTTATGGTTTCAACTACCACGTTTAAGGTTGCCACAACCATAAATATTATGTGTGATAATAACCACAGCTATGTGGCAACTATTATGAAATAGTTGTGGTAAATATTTAATAATAAGTGCCAGATAGCTGTGGTTGTGTCACATAATAGTTGTGGTTGTGGCAACCACAATCGTGGTAGTGGAAACCATAAATTGTAGTTGTACCGTATTTTACTATTTCTGTGGTTGTCACATCCATAACAGTTTTTTCAGTGCAATGTCGATATCTCAGCTTACTATAGACATTTAAAAATATCTAATTTTAGCTGGAGGAATAATAATATCCTCTTTGTTGAAAAATGGAGAAAATTGATCGTTAGAGACGATTGAATTCCAAACTAGGTGTATCCTCTGTGTTTACATCGTCTTGTGTTGCGATAGCATTATAATGATTAGGTTTAACCATAGGTTAGTTAGTATGACGTATACTAGTGCACCTCTGTGGAGATAAGTGCACCTTACTCTGGAAGTCACGCGACCACCATTGCGACCGTGCCATTAACCTAGAATGCTTTGCTTCGAGGGCGAAGTTTCTCTCTTTCTAATTCTCTTCCGCTCATTCCCCTCAACCCTCTGCTAATTCTACTTCTATTGCTTCTCTTATTCAGAGCGAGAGTCTTGGAGATGGGATTTAGAGTTTTGATGGAAATTGAGATTGATGGAACAAAACAATTTGAACAATGTACATACAAAACATCGCGCAATCTTCTTGACAATTTTTGGCTCATAAGGTGCTCAGAAGAGGGCTAAACTCGACCTCTTGAATTTCACGACACCTTGCCTTGTTTCGCCATTCTCTAGATCTAGAATTACCTTATAAAGAGGGTGGAGAATGCTCAGGGAAGAAGCAAATGAGCGTGATTGTGTCAGTGGGGTGAAGGGAAAAAGCAGCCAAGCAAGAAGTCCCTGGGCAGAGTATTATGCCTCCTCATTCTTCCGCCCTCCTTTTGTCTTGTTCTTATGCGGCTGTTTCGTGCAAACCAGACGAGCCCCCGGGGCGCCTCTTAGCGACGCTTTCTCACTTCCTCTCTTTTTTTTTTTCTCTCTCTCTCGCTCTTTTCTTTTTCCGCAATCTTTTCTTTCCTCTCCCACTTTCTCTCTTTTGTTTGCCGCCATCTATTCCTTTTCTTCTCAGTTTTTAAATCCTTCACACATCTGGTACCTATACTTTGCTTTTGCATAGTAGCTCGCACGTTTCTCCCCAGCTCGACGGGACTAAATTGTTTCCGGTCATTTTCTCCAATTCCAGGAATTATTAGAATACGCATACTACTAACGTTAGGAAGTCTTGATATCTTCGAAATCTTTAAAATCCTTTAAAAATCCTTATATGTCTTGAAATTCTCTTGAAATCCCTAAAAATTCTTTAATATCATTTAAAATCTCGTGAAATACTTAAAAATATTTTTAAATTACATATTCGTGTGCGTTACATAAATAGCAGTAAATTGAGATCAACACTGGAATTGTTTTCCTATCCGTCAGCACGTATAAAGCGAATTCTCTAGACTCTTATCATACAATTATCGTGCTGACTTGACCCATCTGATGTTCGCGTGTTGAGTTTCTTTCTTCGCTCATTCGCCTTATACGTCGAGTCAGCAAAAAATATAGCTCTCCTTTGGAAGGGGCAAGGTCGAACGAAATCACGTTTCTCGACATTCTATATACTCTTGAAATATGATCCCGACGTAATCTGTAATCGACAATTTTTCTCAAGACTATCGTTAGCTTTAAAACTTCGCAATGCAATTCATAAGTAAAAGTTGCAAATGTAGATAACAATCTCTCGAAACCACAAGATAAGGCATATCCCCCAGTCACTCAGCATCATTTATCTTTTCCACTTTAAAATAGATCTTCTCTTTTCATTAATTCCTCTAACACGTTTCACGAATGCTTGAAATTAAAGGTACATATCAATATTTTTCAGAAAAATGATAAAAACATGAAATTCGCCATCTATTGAAAAAGTAACAATTAATTACACAATAACGCACAATACAGGATAATAATCCCGATCGAGTTATTTGATTATAAATAATCAGTTAATGGCGAAACATGCAGGAGGAAAAATTCTGGTTTTCCCGAACAACAAAATTATTTATGCATGTCCGGATTTAAAGGGTGTTGTGCATGTCGATCGAGCGACACATACATACAGCAAGTGGGACGAAGTCACATCAGCCAAAGTGTGGATTGCACTTTATTGCATGTGCGTCGTGCGCATACGAATGTGTGTACAACTGTACATTGAACAAGAGCGCGTGCAAATACATAATGCGAAGTCGTGAAAGTGTTCCGCACGAATATAAGCCGCTCGACGCCGCCTCATATATAGTTATAGTGCCATTGACCAACTTACAGAAATAGCGTCTCTAATTGCGAACCACGTTAATTGAAGTTCGATCAAATGTCGCACCGACACACCCACACCAATTCACCTTTACTCGATAACCTCACCCACGCACGTAAAACGTTCCCTACTCCGTATGTGCATACCTAAATTAATATGTTTGCGTTTACACTCTTTGGAAACTAAGATAAGCTTGTTTATTAATACCCTGTTCAATCCCCGAGGGGCAATCTGAATTAGCTCCGCATACTTTTCGCTTATAAAACAGGAGCAAATATATTTATATATATATATATATATATATATATATATATATATATATAATACAACAAGCAGCAAGTCACGAGACTAAAACAATCAAATAATGATACCGGTTACACCGAGCGGCGTAAATAAAAGTAAGCAGGCGGCTGGCGGGCGTGAAATAAGCCAGCTTAAATTTAAAGCAGAGGAGTTGAGATAGCATTGGAGCGAGAGAAAATCGCGGTGTGAGACTTTTCGTTCTATCGATTTTTTCGAGAATCGAATTGTAATTGAACGTCCGTAGCCTCGGCAATGAAGGACTGTGATAATTAAAGTTATTCGTGAAGTCTTTACTCTTCTTTATACGTCTCGTTTCTGTGAGTAATAGAAATACACTCTCTATGAAAAATGTATGTAGAAGTACAGATAACAACCTCCATAAGAGCTTCCTCCATAAGAGAGCCAGTGACCTTGATGAGCTCGGAAGCTTCCCCCACTACAGACCATACTCATGCCAACACACACGCACAATTTCGCACACACGTGCAATTTCCGAGTTCGACGCCCAGAAGTGGGGGCCCCCTATTTCTCGGAATTCTTACCTCTAACCGCCCGTGGTGGCTCTCTTACGGAGGTTGTACTTTATGATAATTTATTGTTACGGCGTTTTGTAGCGTGTAATGCGCGATACGCACGTGCATGCCCAATTGAATATTTATATATACGAGATTAGGCGCGCGTGTTTCGTTTATAGAAAGTGAAATGAAAATTGAAATCCTCGCGCCAAGTCGAGAATACTCACGACTTGACGCTCACTTCATGCGTAACCAGTGTTTATGCAGGAAATGCATGTAAAGGTAACGCTATGAAGTTAGCCGAAATTCATGTCCTTTTTAGAATAGGAATAAACGCATACATGTATGCGTGTTTACTGTTTAGTGTATACAGTGTGTAGGTATCACGAGATACGACCGCGTCAGGTTTTATCAGTTCTTTATTGTTATCCCGTTCCCGCCTTCCCGCATGACTTAAAACCCGCATCGCGCACAATTTCGTAGCAAAAACACGCTAATTATCCCAGGTAGGGAGCAAGGAAAAACGGAAACTGGCACAATGTCGGCCGACTGGCATGAGAAATACATTACTCAAGGATGACGTTACCTGCGATTCTTTCACAAGTGCAAAACAATTTAAAGATGCTTCCTTTTCTTACTCGGTTGGAATGCAACAAAGTGACGGAACATGGATGAATGTTCCTGCATAATACACTCATCTCGCGATCGAGAGCACTCCGATCGAGAGCACTTTTCACGCTTGACTGATTCTACGTCCCCCCCGAGCGTCCCTCGACAGCCTACACTAAGTGCCGGCGCTCGCGAAGTCAATGCCGTGGTGACGTCAGAGTGCTCGCTCGAGCTATTTTAATCCCATCCAATCGAAGTCACTCGACCTCCGAGCGGTGCTCTCGATCGCGAGATGAATGTATATAATTTGTTAAAGTAGTGTAATTGAATTTAGAATATGCAACACTGGAAAAATCAAAAGTGCTCGAGTTTTCTGTGTTCTGTGGATCTTGCGCCATTCCTTCTGGGTGTATTAAATGCATTCATAAAACATATTGGCAGGTATTTGTCGTCGAGGATATGAAACTATGTAAGTCCATGCATACACATCTAACAGGTTATACGATTGGATGAGCTTCTCTTTCTCGACCAGCTCATGTTTTACGCATGAGAAACCGGTTGTAGCGTGAACCCGTTTTTGGCGAATGTATATACGACTGAGTCGTCGAGGAGAAGGTGCACAGGATATACTCGAAGGGTTTTTGGGCCCTGCAGAACTACATTTTGCCCTCCCACTACCTGAATCGTGATCGATGTGCCTATCTTCTTAGATCGGGAGGGCGATTCCCTTCGTAATAGTGCCCGCAGGTAAAAGCATGCCTAACGATCGATGTTGGTATCGACCTTGCGCTCGCTTATTTTGAAAAATAAAAGCAGGTTCTTTAAGAATGAGCCTCTTGAAAATCACTAAAAGAATCCCATGAATCTACTATAGTCAATAAAACCTTTCGTGCTCAACGTCTACGAGTCTTTTCACTAAACAGAACATCATTTATCTAGTTTTCTTAAGTTAACATGATAAGTTTGACTTTTTAAGATGCCCGGTTATGGGAGTTACGTTAAGTACTCTTGGGCTTAGGATTGATAATAGGGATACAAATGCTAATTAATTATTGTATCATTAAGCTGAGAATCTTTCGGGATAAACTTGTTCGCAATCCTATCGTAAAAAAAACGTTACGATTACACGGAGAAAAATGGATATTCAAGCTTAATATCTTGGACACTGAACTATAATGTGACAGCCATCGAAATATATGTAGATATATTCAGATTAAGTATCTGGATATTCACCCACAATATCTTAGACATGTACTCAAATAGGTGAGCAAACTATCTAAGATATTCAATAGGATGAATATCTGGATATTTAGGATTAATATATCTGTAATTGGTTGTTGGATTTGTATTCGCCGTTGGTACTTTTATAGAATCGAGATCAGCAGAGGTGCCAATTGATTTAAAAATATTTCAATAGATTTTAAATGAATTCCAAAGAATTGAAAGGGAATTTTAGGGAATTTTTATGAAATTTAAAAAAAATCACTGTAATCACTCAAGATGTCAAGCCAAGCTCTAGTCTAGAGCGATCTAGTCCGACGATCAATAAGCCAAATTGCGGCCTAGTTTGTCTTTTTTAGGCCCGTTTTGGATCTCTGCAAAATTTCTGAAAGAAAGGAGATATATAGTTGTAGTTGTAGTTGCAGCTGTATTTGTGTAGTTGTAGTTGAAGTTGAGTTGGAGTCGTCGACGTTTCTCTCGTGCAAACTCGGTCTGCGCACCGAAGATTGCGCAGCGCGGCGCAGCGTGAGCGCAACTCGTGTCAGGTCAGTCTTTTGTGCGAGTTCGTGGAGGGCTCACTCTCTCTGTCTCGCTCCACAATTGTCCCCTCTCCTCGTCTCTCGTTTAATCATTGCTCATCGCTATCATTTTCCCCTCTCTTTCACTACACCGACTCCCTCACCCCTCCAGAAAAGTATCGCAACACGTAACACGAGCCTAGAAAATTGTAACAAGCGGGAGAGCGTGGCGCCAGCTCCGCATACATACAGTACCTGACAGCTAGTGTTGTCGCGTGTGGGTGTAGGTGTGTAGAGTGCATTTTAAGCGTGCCGTTATTTTGGTCTTGTGCTCCGTTTTTAATCTACATATCATTTACGGTACGGCTGAAAGTGGAGATTTCCTGGACGATCGTTTACATTTACATATCACATTCTTACATTGCTCCGGGAACTTCCTCAATACATACTTTTAAAATTCAAAAATTATGAAAAATGATACATTAAAATATTGCCTTTGATTTTCTTCTGCGAAAAGATTCAGGTTTTCTGGAGTGCAATAATTATACAAATGTAATAATTATGCAATAATTATAAAATTAGCTGGCTCATTCTATTCAGTGTTTTGCACAATTATTTGTTGATATTTTTAGCAAAATATGTAAATATTTTGTAAAGGAAAAATCCACAGAACTTGAACTATTCTTAATGAGGTGAATCTTATTTCGTGATTAATAAATGAGAAAGTTTTGAGAACTGTACGTGTCTTGAGTTTGTGATTGCAAAGAATGTTTACTTGTGTATTTACGAGATTCACAATGCCTTCTTTTTATTTATCGTCAGTGCGACAGGTTTAACGATTCACTTCCATCGCGTGACTGTATTATGTAATAGGAAAGTGCAACGAGTTGAACCATTCCTGTCTAAAGATCAACGCCCACTTGGAACGTTTACAAGCGGATAGTGTTGTTTATTATTTGTGACTTCTGTGTCAAGAACTAGTTTGTTTTTACGGCCTTAATTCATAGAACGGGATATATTAATCCTCTATTTTGCCGGTTATGCCAGCTTCTAATTTAATAAAGGTGATTATATTATCCTGAAGTTTATCTCCAGAATATTGAATTTCAATTAAATATATTTGCTTTGCTCTATTTAAGTGTGGAGTCAAACTGAGTGCACTGAATATTTATTGGTTATTTGATCTGGAACTTTGATTATTGTTAGAGATGAATAAATTTGGTAACCAATCAGTTTCTTTATTGAATAATTGCATATTCATGTTTGCACAAGTCACAAATCCATGACTGAATTTATAAATAAAAATTCGAGTAATGAACTTTAACGAATTCAATAGAGCGAGCCACTCGCTAAACTCAAGAAACACGTTCCAATCGATTTTCTACCTCGAATAAAATGCATACATACTTTTATTCTCCATTGAGCTGAAAAAAATCTAGAAAAAAAATGTTTAAAAACAATGTTTTCGTAAAAAAAATTCGAAAGAAAAAAGTATATTTGAAATAGAAAAACGTCAGACTCATGTTTTCTGAGTTATTGACTATAATAATTATTGTAGAAAACCTGACTTCAAGTTAGAATATAAACAAAGTCATCTACAAGTAGAAACCTGAAACTCCCCAAAGCCTAAATATACAAATTTGGAACAGTCACCCGCCCCGATGAACCCACGACCTTGAGCATCAGGTGGCTTTGTCGATTTCAGATCCGGAAGTACAGCTGTGTTATGGGAAATTTATTGATGCTTCTAGGAAAACATAATAAGTTTTTAATTAAACAGTATAAATTATTATTTTTAGAATTTTTTCCCTAGCTAACGTTATTTTATATTGTTTAATTATTGTTAAATTTTAATCTTTCCTTGGAAGATTAAAAAATGTATACATACACTGTATTTATTATAGATATATTCTAATCAATATTTTTCTTGAATTGTTTCAGGTGAGTTTTCTACATTTCTCTACTAACCCGAATTCATGGTATTGGTAAGATGACATAATTTATTCTTCTTAAAATAAGTGAGGTAATGATATCTAAACTAAAAATAAGTTATAATGGATAAAAAATTTTATTATATGAAAACTTTTAAAATACAGATATATATTTTTAAATCACGCTAAGGTGTGAAGAATGTTTGTCACTTATAGTTAGTACGATCGATTCAACTCGATATGCCGAGAATAGATTAAATATAAATAGTCGTTGGCGTTGCATGAATATCGATTAAGATTTGTTTCCTGCTGGTTATATTTTTCAGACTATTGTGCTACGTTATCACAAAGTCGAATTCTTTTTTTAGAAATTAATTGAGTCATACATACCTCTACGCAATCATTAAGCAACTAATTGTCTTAAAATACTGGAATGAGGAGTGTAGTTTTATTATAAACAAACAAGTTGAAAAATGACTGTATAAACGATCGGTTTATAATGTGACGTGCGTCACACCTGTCATATAATATCTTGACATAGCTCAGTTTGTGAATGGAAGCGCGGAAGTGAGATCATTAATAACCGAGATGTTCCAAGCGAGGTTCCAACTAAGTAAAATACAATCAATATAAAAATTCGTTCATTTGAACGTTTAGAACTTTCCAGAAATGATATTTCAAGTGATTTCAAGAAATTTCAGAAGTTCAGGGATTTATAGAAGATTTAAAGAATCTTATAGAATTTCATAGGATTTTAAGAATGAAGAAATATGATTTTTGAAGAGATATCATGATATTTCAAGAGATTAAAATACATTTTAAGAATTTTAGGATATTTTGAGTGATATTAAAGAATTCCGTCGTTAGGCTAGCGTAAATGACGAGCATGAAATATGAGAACAGTAAAAACATCGTGCGCACGTAACATGTGTAACATATAAATTAGTTTTCCCAGGAACTATGGAAACGGTAACACACCCGGTAGCGTTTCCGAATGAAGAACTGTATAAATTGCAAGCGGCGATTTCAGGGGCGGATCCAGAAAAATATTTCGAGGGGGGTGGTAAAATATCCATGGACAATACATCGACTTTTTGTATGTTTATTATTATTATTATTATTATTATTATTATTATTATTATTATGTCGGATATACAATGTCAAAATTGTCGGGGGGGGGGGGTTGAACCCCCTAACTCCCCCCCCTGGATTCGCCACTGGGCGATTTGGATTTGACCCGAATAGCTCGTAACCCATAATAGATCAGAGAATCACATTTAAAATGCGATGGATGCACGAATAACTTCACTGTTAAAAAAAACTGATCAAAATTTAATATACCATTATGTTTTAGAATTAATATACAGCCATATTCAAATTAATATACTTTATATTAATATTACTATATCTTATATTAATATTAATATACCCTATATTAATTTTAATATGGTTTTATATTAATTCTAAAACATATGGTAATATATTAAATTTAATTTACGGTATATGCAAATGACTTTACAAAATGTATATTAAAAGTATAGTAATTTTGCAAACATTTTTAACAGTGTTCAGTGAATACATGGATGGTGGGTTATCGTAAAGAATGAGATAAATGTACGTCTGAGTCGGCAAAGTATAACGTTTAGAGCGCCGTGATTAGCCACAACCGGTTTTTGCGTTCCTCTTTCTTCCCCTAGTTTTTTTTTCTTTCTCGTCTAGATATTATAGGTAGGTCGAGGTAGACATCGCTAAGATAGTGTGCGGGTTGGAGAGGACAAGCTGACTAGCAAAGAGTTTCATTCGCCGTGGCCTCGGTGGCGACTTTCTCCTTGCGTAACTATACACTGAGTCTTGACCCATCTGACAAAAGACTTCTGAGTAGCCTCTCTCCTTTAAGTTTAAACTCTCGAAAGACTCTCGAAAACTCGAACACTTTAGATCAATCGAGAGATCAATAGTTCCAACATCCCCGAGATGCAAAAGTATAATACATATATGCTGTTTCATCGGATTCTTAAACTTGAATTTAAGTTCAGTTATGATATCGATGTTTGCATTAAATGCATTACACATTTGATTACACATTGATGGTTCTTCAAGTGGAATTTTCACAAACTAACTCCTCTGAAAATTATAATCATATGGATATCATAGAGTCCCTAAGCATTTCTTTCAGTTCATAATTACAGTTAGAACAAAGGCCAGTTGGCAGAAGACAAAATTTATGTTAAAATATTGTGAGAAAGCGTGGGTATAAGTGTATATACTATGTATACTTATAATTTCCGACGTGAGTTCTTTGAGGGTAAGCAACCTACGTTGGCTTGGGTATTCGAGAATTTATGCGACTTGCCTAATTTACGATTCACGTTGGTGGCCACGCGAATGCCCGCTGACCTAACACGCGATCAAACTTGCAAGGAAACTGCATCCAAGTACTTATCCGATAATAATAGATAGTGATCATCTACTTCACTTGTCCGCATTACCATTTTCAGTCAATTTGTTTCTACTCTCCTCTGATTAAACATATACCCACAGGACAATGCAGATGAATCTAAATATGAAATGATACTGCAGATATGCATGCTTTTCTGATTTTTGAAATGAGAGCTTGCAAAGAACTTTATGGTCTGAATCGTCTGAAATCCTCGCCAAGGCCAATTGCACATAGTTGTTAACGAAGCCTTCTCTGCGGCATTACGTTCTCATTAGTGTAATTAAGTCTTGGATTGTGTAACGGAGCCGGGCTAGACATAGCAGTTGAAGATAAGAGCATATGAGCTTCTCAGACTATAATTCTATATTGGTGTACCGAACAATGAGCATGCACATAAGGGGTGATTGCCTAATCTCTGAACCTAAACTTGACTAAACTAAACTAACGTAAATAAACTTATAACTTACTGAAGCTATACTAAACCTTAACTTGAAAAGTTATTCAGAAACCTTCATGTCATTATCCAAGTTTATGAAACTGAAGAGAACTTATAAAAGCTATTAATTCTCTTCGAAGTATTTTGCTATATTGCCCTCGACTATTACAGAAAGTTCTACTATGACCTTTTCCTTTTGAATTCTTCTCTATTTTTATACCAACTTTATTTCCACATCTGCCCACGCAATCAGATATTCTATAAAAGAATTCATGATTACTAATAAAGCAACCATATATAATCTCGTGTATTTTAGACATCTTATTGTACAAATAAGATGATTGTATTGATGAGATAAGGTGCTCAAGGATGACATATTTTACATTCTCAGCAGTGACCTCTTGTAAGGGAAGTCAGGAAAATTAGGAAAATGTCAAGGAAATTTAACAGATTTTAGAAGATATCCAAAGGGAAATTTGTCTAAATACGTTCTTCAGTTTATACATATAAACTAAGTAAATTTATACGATTAATAACCACGTTCCTTTGAGCCGGATCCCGGATATGAGTAAATAACATAAAAGTGAGCACTCTGATTAACTTGGTTCATCGCTGAAAGGAGTAAATATCATTATGTGACATATGCGAGAGAGTGTTACATGTCTCGTGAAGGAAGAGAGAAGGGAAGAGACTGTGTCTACTTCTTGAATAATGCATGCCAGCCGCGAGCCTATACGCCACTCGGAACGAAGCCGGTGCACAGGTACGTATACATATATACCACTAAGCCGGTACTTATGTGCATATGCACGTATTGCACGTATTATGTCGAAACATAGGCAAACACAAAGATACACGGGGCGACGTTTGCACACGCGACTACGTGGCTGAGCGGAAATTACGATGCAGACCCTCCCCCTCCCCCCACTCACTCTCTCTCTCTCTCTCCCTTTTGCTCTTTATGTGAACATTGAGACATGTGGATACACACACATGTCTATATCTTGTATAGTGGATAGGAGATTATAAGTAGTGGTTTAAAGTCGAACTAGCGGAAAAGTGAGTTCTAGAGGCCGCCCTAATTTCATGTGAGATTTAATGTAGGCAAGTCAACTTTAACTCGGGGAACGACGAGCAAGAAATAAAATTAAGGCCAAGAATACCTTAGAGCAATTATCTGCTGCGTCGAGTATTTAGAGCCTCAAACGATTTGTTTTTGCACTATTATTATTTGATTAGATTTTCGTATTATTGTATAAACTATATAATTATACTGAATCTAGCTTAGAGCGAGGCTTAACTAAAGCTCTGTTTTTCTAAGAAAGTCTAAGTCTGAGCTTGTGGATTAAAATACCTGTAACCAGTAAGCCACTCTCTCGAGACTAAAGACTTAAATCCCGGCCTTAAGAAAATAGTTAATATTGAAGTTACGGATAGATTTTTAGAGCACTGTAAGTGATATCATTTATTCTGGACAAACAAATCGTCAGGTTTCTAGTTTGTGTTATCTATCCTTCAAATTGAATCAATCTTGTGCAATTTCGAGCATGAATTTAATTTCTAGAGAATAATTGCGTTCTCGAGATTTGTTTACGTTTCAGTTTCGCACAAGTCCGTAATGCTGTCAAACGTAGAACTTCCGCTGTACATATTCGAGGCTGTATTTACCTTATGTGCGGATATTAAAAGCATTGCGAGTCTGGATTCAGACTCTCGGAAACTGTGCAAGCTCCCTTTCATTATAATCCATGTGTATGACACAAAAAGGCACTTACATATCCTTAAATATCAATTAATCCTGAATCTTCCATAAGATGTTTGAATCGAATATTAACATTTCTGAATCACTCCTTTTTCTTTTTCTTTCATTCAGAGGAAAATCTGTAATTCCAAATCCCGTTAGAATTACAGATTCTATTACATTCAGTGATCACAATTTCTTGAATTATAGGTTGCAGTGGAAAACTCTGTTTGTGTCTTATTAAAAAGTTAACCCTTCTTATTGAACTTAGCAGTATCATAAAGTTTCTGAATGTTGTAGTTTAAGTTGCTATTTCTATTCGATCAATAAAAACTTCTATTCCCTGAAAAAGTTTTCTCTCTCAATCTGAATTAAATTAGTAAGAAGTTACTAATGAAATACATAGTGTCGGTTCGTTTATTAATTCACTTTAGTAAGCATTTTTACTATCAATTAGTAAATTAGTAATTTTTAACTACTTGGTAATGAAAATGCATTAGTAACTTCTTGCTCATTCAGATTGATGATAGAGTAAATTTTTATTATTATAATATCCTGTACTTTCCAGTTATACTAGTTCAGGACTCGGGACTCGCATAAAGTTTTCTTTAAATTTACTTGTGACCTGAAAATAAAACGAGTCAATGCATATCAGAAGCAATAATGAAAACTCGATAGAATCCAATTGTATGCAGTGAACGCAGCGACCAATCGTAAATTTCCAGGTCTGACGTTCCTAAGAGGCCATAATAAAACGATAGTTTCAGAGAAAAGAGGTGGTTCATATAGGACGAACCGGTTTAAAACTAATCCCAAACTGTGCTAACTGCGACCGCGGGTTAACTCCCGCAATCGCGTTAAACTGCACGAACTTCGTACCGATCGAGAGCAACGCAGATGAAGATAGAGACTGAACTGGAGATGGAAAGAGAGAAAGCAATTGTAGAATGTAGGCAATGGCTGAAAGAGAATCGATGTAGATAATGAAAAGAAGACAGAGAGCGAGGGACAAAGAGAGAAAGCGAAACTGCTGCAACAGCTACGGACCCATTAGTGAGTTCGACATAAGCGCCGGAAACTCTGCAAAACTATATGGACGAATCGCGACTATAATGGTATAGGAACACTGTAAAGTACTTATACTCCATACCAGTATACATATATATGTATATACTATATATAGTTATATAAATACTTAAAAAAATTTTCTCTCTAAAAGTTTTGTTGAACCAGGTCCCGTTGAAATTTTTTAATTAATTTCATTATACGATTTTATCAATTCCGCCACGGATCAATTATCTTGAAAGTAAAAAAGGGAGACGCCAGTCTGCCGATCCGCCAATGAGATTTATAAAGCTACTCCCTATTCGTATGTATCTGTCAGCCTGGAATTACCACGAGGGCGTCGACGTTTCATTGATTAAAGTGTCGAGTTTCGCACTGCCCACCTTCAAGGGGGGAAATTCAACGGAAGCATCTTTGTATTCCGGTTTAATCAATCCAACACAGAGCATTTCAGGATTCCGAGCATATTTCACTTTTAATTATTTTCTTTGTTAAAACTAATCAGAACATTCGCTTCTGGTGATTCGGAAATTACGTTTCATCATGTATTCTGTTTCATGCATATATGTATTCTGGGTGACACATATTGGCCTTGAAAATGGCGTTCTGAAGTTGAACTTATAATCCAAGACTACATGTTTACTTATGTTAAACACTAAACAACAGATTTTTTCACTCAAATCTTTCCCATGGATAATTGTGACACGTATGCCAGTTTTGTGCGAACACAATAGGGATTAAGCAAACTCGTTACACGGAAAATGCAAATACTGTTGCAAGCCAAGTGTGCGTACATATATTAACACTCGAGCATTAATCTTCGATGACCTTCAGCAGTCACGTGGGAGAATGTAATGTAAGGATTGCCCTTAACTATACAATGCTGCTGATCAGTCATCAGACTCATGCAGTCAACATGACGTCCTCGGTGCAGGTGTATCTGCTTTAAAATTAAAGGTTGATGGAGATGAAAGTAAAAGTCAAACGGAGAAAAGTGAAATAAATATTAGTAGAGTGAGCAATATTATATTGCGACAATTAATAATATTCAAATACAAAAAAGATACAATATTATATAATATGAAAAAAAAGTATGTATCACTACTCACTCAAAAAAATTTCTGTTTTTATGTGCCCGCCGGGTCTTTTGCAAAAGGTATTATATAGAGGACACGCTTATTATAAGCACAATTATCGATTGTTCCTTGCAAAAATAAACTATTGAGTACATATATATACTCAGCCTATAGTTTCTCTCTCTCTCTCCTCTCTCTCTCTTTATTATAGTCTCTCTTAAAAGTTCTTACATATACATAACTGTTTGTCCCTACACAGTAAAGTGTAGGTTTCATGAACTAACTTTAATTATATACAACTTTCAGAAGTTTATCGATTGCACGAACGACTACTTAATCGCTCTTCGTTATAGTGCAACAAACACATTAATTATCTACATTGATAGTAGCATCATTTTAAAAAATATGTGAAGCCAATAATTTTGAAACTCGCGGAAATGGAAATATAAGTCAGAGTAACTCGTCGTTTTAACGACTACATCAGGAAAACTTAAAATTGGTAGATCTCGAAACATAGGCATGTTCGCACATGAAATTTCGTGTTCTGAATCCAGGATAGTAATACTATATATTTTAGTCACGCCTATTCTCCCCTTGTTCTCCTCAATTGGAGTCATGCGTTGATTCAGCGATTCGACTTTCGAAGCGTCCAGGAAGTTGCGATAAAGTAGCGTTTATTATATCACGGTGTAATGCGATAACTTGGCGTTCCTTTGCACTATGCAATTGTCAGCTCGAGCGTAAGCGTATTGTTAAATATATATAATTTCTCGAGTCGGCACAATCGAGGCTTATCAGCGGAAGCTCAACAATTCAATTCTTGCCTCTCTTGTATTTTCAGTTGGGAATTTATTGAGACTCATTAAATTCCAGATATTAGAATTCTCTTTTTTATGTCGAGAATTTTATACTTAGTAAGGGCAAAATACTTTTCATCTACATCTGTTTTATATCTTTCATGATGTCCCTTTTGGAATGAAATATGATCAGGGATGGGTTGTGACGGGTCACTCGAGGTTTTCGACGTATAATGTTACCTAAATGAAGTAACATATCATAACAAACTGTAGAAAACCTGTAACATACCTATCCAAAATGGCAGACCAGTACTAGAGATATCAGAGATATTGAAAATATAAACATAACCTCTTTTGTTTTAAATTTTCCTATTATAAAAAAGACACACATGAAAAATCTCGAATTGAAAAGAATCGAATATCGAACTTCGAGTTTAGAGCATTGAATATAGAAAAGAAACATAGAAAGGCACATGTATTAAGAAAGCATGAGCATTGAATGTAGAAAAGATCATAGAAAGGCAAGTAGTGCGACGACGGCCGCGAAGCGGCCGTCCAGTGTCACTAATGTATAAATAAAGCCGCGTCAAAGCGAATATAGGTTATGTTGAAGAATATAGATTATGTTGACGCTTTTTTCATTATTGTCTTTACTTAATTGTTAGCTCGTCACTTTCTGCACTAAAAGTGCAAAATGTTGTATTCGCGTAAATTATTTACTTTATAAATACATAATTTGTTAATGTAAATGACAAATTATGGTGCATAATACATTAATAGTTTAATTTTGTGTTTTCTGTAAAAGAATTTTAGTATCTTCAAAATAATAAGTGAAAATCCGAAATCCCGCACTTACAGTCACGTGACAAGAGGTAACGTACACGGAGAAAAATTTAATTCCAAATCTTCGATATCACTGCTATTATTTCGGATTTCATTCCTAAACGAGTCTACCTTTTCAGATCCAGGATGAAAATTTAATAAATGATTCATACGCAAATATTTCAATCAAAGGTCAAATAATAAGAATAAGTTAGTAGGCAATTATGGAAAGAATCTCTATGCCGCCTAGTGGACGATTCTATATAAAGTATAAAGCGTGCACGAACTTCATACTACGATTCATACGCGAGCCTTATGAGTACACTGTTAGAAAATTCTTTAATTTTCAAGCATTTTTAATGTACACTTGTAACTGAAATTTAAGTTTTTTGTAATGAAATTGAATGAAATTAATTTACTTATGACTGAAATGTAAGGTATCTGCGCGTGGAAAGTGAGATTAAGTTAAGTGTAACTAAAAATTAATGTACGTGACTGAAAGAAGAACTTATATAAATTTCCGCTTTAAAAAATCAATATTCACATTATTTTCATATTTTTAAAAGATATATATGTATGCGGAGAAGCAGAACAAGTTACATAATGCAAACTTTAGTTCAGTGTAGCTATAAAAAAGAATTGTAGTCATTGTTGTTTAATTTTAGTGCCAATTTTTTTTCCATGTTTTGAATAGTGCGTGCTATAAGTAATGGTCACGTGATACGAAATGTATCTGTGGAGCAGACGAACTTGACTAAACTCGAAATGACCAAGGCGAAATAAGTGGGAACTCACAAACCTCTGATTAGTGATTGTTATGAATAAAACGGTAAGTCGCCTATTGAAAAAATCCTTTAAAAAGTCCTCGTGTTATTTTCAGACGAGGAACACGAGGAAATCCGCGAGGGATCTGAAAATCTACGGGATTTCCTCGTGTTTTCCTCGTCCGAAAATAGCGTGAGAATTTTGTCAATACATTAGTGCTGGCATTCGTTAAATTCAATACATTAGTTAAAGAAAGGTTTTATATTTTATTTTTTATTTTTTATTTTTTTGCCATACCGTCCATTTAATATACGCCGCCCGTGACTTCCAGTTAGAATTGAAATAAAATATTTGAGGTTAGAATTTTACATGTTTCAAAAATCTATGTATAAGAATGTATATATATGTAATCTATGTATAAGAAGTTTTTATTTTGATAATAAATATTCGTGTTTTTGGTTCCAAAAACGCAAAATTTTTACTCTTCATTTTATATCCTTAACACATAATTAACATTTTTTCATCATATCTATATATGATGAAAAAATGTTAATTATTAATTTACCCTATGGTAAAAGCACCAGTCGTTGGCCAGACCTCTGATTTTCTTAAAACAATAGGAATATTAAAATATTTAACATAATTTGCTCGAATTACTTTCATGTGAGTAAAATATGATAAATATTTGCATTTTCTCATTGTTTAAAGAAAATTAGAGGGTGGGTGTCGACGATTCGTGCTCTTACCCTGTGTAACTGAAAATTAAAGCATATACATTAAAATTAAAGTACACGTATTGGAAGTTTTTTCCACTCATGTAACTGAAAATTAATGAACACGTAAATGAATTTTAAGATACCTGTAACTAACTTTTCAATTCAAGGTACATGAAATTTAATGTACATGAGTGGAAAAAACTTTCAATACATTTGCATTAAAATTCAGTCAGATTTTTCTAACAGTGTAGGTGCCAAGCGACCAGGGTATATCGGTAGCCGCACTGGACTCTGTTCCAGTTCAGTCTAGTAGTCAGTCCCATACCGCACTCAAACAGTTTTGTTTGAAATATTATTATAAAGCTGAAACAGAAAAAAATCGGGTTAGAAGAAAACGAAGAAGCGCTGGCGGCGGGAATCGAACGCGGGTCTCCGGGGCAGCAGTCTGATGGCTTTCCACGTACCTACAGAGGATTATGAGAATCGAATTAGAAATGTCCAATGTAGTAAACACGTGAATGAATATTGAAGTGCATTAGCTTATGTATCGTTTTCTGGAAGTATAGGACTGACTACTAGACGTTTTGAAACGTGCGCAAAATGATACTTAGAAACTCTATACAGAGCACTATACAATTTATACTCTGACGTATTTTTTTACCAATCCCATTGTAACTTCACATGGTAATAAGCTTTCATTTTGTAATTTCCATTACAGTAATTACTGTTCAAAATACTTTTCTATCTTTCAACTCAATTCTAAAATAGTTCAGTTTACTTTCATGTAGAAAAACTATAAATGTATTTTCTTAAAACGAGCATAAAATTTTGCTTTACGATTACATTTTCTAACTGGATACAACCGTAAGGCATCTCAAGTACTACTTTCTTTAATAAAACGTATAAAACTTTTACATTAAATGGCACTTAATGACATTAGCATATGAAATATTTATCAATATTTTAGGAGTCATTTTAATTTTTTATGGCTACTAAAATATCTAGGAACGGAACCTATATTCGTGCATTGTTTCCTAATTGAATAGCACTTTTTAAAATTATTTAGCAGTCTTTCCGAAACCGAAATTTTTATTTTTCTGCGTGTACATCGTGTCGCAAACTAGGGACGTAACATACATGGTAACATACGTGTAAAAAACCACGTAACATACCTGTGGTATGCGTTACTTACCCATCCCTGAATATGATTCATTTTTTAAAGGAAAAATCACATCTTCCTTTTTACTGCAAAATCCCGTTACACACAAAGAATAAACGGTGCGATTTACGTTGAATCAAGCGCGAAATCGACGATCTCTCTCTCTCTCTCATCTCTATCTCTCTTTCGTTTTCCGTTAAAAAATCGATTGTTGACACACAATTAGTATATATCAAGAAGTATGACTGCCAAAAATAATTCTATCATAAAAAAGAGGTTGCAATTATATTGAAAATATCTCAATCTCGAAATCTGATGTCACACATTCTCAATAAAATTGCTGCCAACTGATTTTAGGGCATTTTAAAGGTATTTCAAAATAATTTAAAAGAAAAATAACTTAAAATCTTTTTGAATTCTTTTGTTTTAATATTTTGAAATATATTGCAATATTTTTGAATTCATTTTATTTATATATATATATATATATATATGCGACATTCTAGTAACAGTAAAATACATACACAGGAAAAGATGATCCTTGGATATAGAGCCAAAACAGAACAAGATTCACATGCCTCGAGAAGCAAGGATAATATGTGGACAACTTGGCCTGACCCCTCGTAGTTTCACGATAGCAATAAATTATTTATCTCGTGGCGTCTGGCTGCCATCCAAGATTTTCCAACATTCAACACAATCTTTACCTATAGACTCGCCTATATCTGCATACTCTATATACATTTCTCTCCCACTCTCGACACGTGTCTTTTTTTAGATTCCAAAATCCATTTTTATGAGGGTTATACTTTACCGACTTCCATATTTCTCTTTTGCTCGAAAATCTACTTAAATCTTGTTGAAACTTGTTTCGATTCCGATATGCTGAGACATGCAGCTGACACTCATCGTTTGGACTTGTTTTTCTTCTATCTCACAATCAGTATTTCTAACCATGGAATACGGTTTGCATCATTCAAGCAGTAGTCTTATGACAGATGTGGAGAGATAAGAGTGGGTGTAATAACTTGACGTGGTTATGAACGAAGAAACAATATGGAGTATATTGTCAGGAAATTATTCCTCCTTGCGCAATTACAAGACTTCTCAAACGCTTTATTAACTGTTCTTTCTTTGTCGCTTATGTCAGAAATCTGTGTCACAATAGCGATCTAGAATTGTAGATTCTGAATTTAATTAGACTTTCTGTTTTCGCTTGCCTCGTGTTACTCTTGAATTATTCTTTGTTTCTATGACAGTCGTGTAAACATATTTGGTAAAATTACTTATTAAACAATCAAAGATTAGTCATACGTTTGCAAGATTCATCACATCTTAAATATCATTGTCAAGTGGATGTTTAATCGCGTATAAAAAATTGTTATTTGAGGTTTTATCCTTATAAATATTACGTCTTATCTCTCGCCTCACTCGGAGAGATTTGGTAATATTGCTGTTAATTGGAGTCTTTCCTCAAAACTGATTGGCTATCTTCTGTAAAATATGTCGATAATTATTTTAATTGCGAGATTACATTAATATATGCGAATACAAATAGATTCGTAGAACTTTGAGGTAGCAGAGGTCATCAATTTTTTAACCATTACGTGCCAGTGTATATTTCAACGCAATTACTCAGTAGAGCTATAATCGATCCAGTATAATCTGTATACTTGACTTGGTAACATTTTTATGACGAGACGATGACAAAGGTGGCATGGATGGAGCGTGACAGTGAAAGATATTGTCAGACCTGGTGCGTGAGCCAGCTTAGGCAAAAAGGGCCTCTCAACAACTTTTTTTGCACCTGATAAAATCGCAATATTTATACATCACTTTATCTTCCCAACTTTTCTTATTTTCCACTCTTTTTTTACTCGCATTTATCTCGAGTTGACATAAATTGGGAATTTAAAAATTGTTAGTAGACACGAATTAAAGAATAAAGACACGAATTAAAGAGTAAAATGATTGAAGAATCAAAGAAGGGAGAATTGTTAAAAAAAATATTTCGAAATGTCTTGTAATATTTTTTGAAGTATTTTGAAACCTTTTTTGAATTCATCTTATATACTCAAAATTATGCACTCATTCCGAGACCTTCAATTTATAGAAGAAGAAGCAGTTTTGAAAAAGCAGGCGTGTGTTTTAGTTAGTGCACGATTCCCATTCTCATTCAGCATGGTTGTATAAATCTGAAAAGACTACCGGTTCAGCGTAATAGCTGATAAGAATGAAAATGAGAATGAAAATGAAAATATAAGAGAAGAGTGAAGTTAATGAGTAGCTGGGAGTTGCGACCCCGGTTCAAAGTAACGGATAAGGTATAGAGGTACACGAAGGACAAAAGGAACTTCTTCGACCCTCTCGCTTCCTTTCTCTCGCATCTTTTTCTCTGCATACAGGGTCGTCCTCCTCTTCTTGAAACCTGAAAGAGACTCTCGACGGTGCTCTTGGTACTGCGGGAGCAAGCAGCTTTTTAGCCGCAACTCGTGCGTATAGAAACGCAGAGAAGCTGAAAAAAGAGAAAAGACGGAGGTTGCAACCGGAGTTAAATGAAACCAGTCGGACGGACCGGTACGTCAAACCGGTTCTGCCAGTTCTCTCCAAGCACCTCTTTTTTCTCCTTTTTTTCACCTTCCCTCCTCCAACTTTGCCCCCTACCCCGTTGTATCATTAAAGGAAGATTGGTAGATTGCACAAACTCTCGCCCCTCTTTCTCCAATTACCTCTCTTCCTTCTTTTCCCGCGCAATAAGTAACGATCTCTCTTCTCTACTCTTTCACCTCTTCTTCCCCTCATCCCTTCACGTTTTACCTGCGTATCTAAGCTACTGATCTCCAGACTCGTAAGCCAGTGAAATGTCCATGTGAGTGCGTGCACATGGTCTTCTCATAGATATAGAGTATCGCAGTTCTCTCGATAGAAATCCTGCACACATCTTTACATTTACCTACAACTATACACCCACACATCTCTCGATAGAAATTATGGGTGGCGTCGATGAATTCATCCCTCTTTGATAGTCCCGTCGCGATATATAAACTCATCCAGCGGAATAAAAGGGAGAGAGATGAATTCTGTGCTTGCTAAAAATATAGAGGTGTCTACCGTGTGGGTGGGTGAGTGTAGCTGTAGATCGCGCCTTAAGGGTGCGTCTCTCCTGACCCACTCCACGAAGACATCGACCTTTTTGCCCTTTTACTCCACCATACCTTCCATCTCAACTTCTTCCTCTCGACTTCTTTCCTCTCGCCACTACCCATTAAGTGTTCACAATACATCCTATTATAAAAAGGACATGAATTTCGGCTAACTTCATAGCGTTACCTTTACATGCATTTCCTGCATAAACACTGGTTACGCATGAAGTGAGCGTCAAGTCGTGAGTATTTTCGACTTGGCGCGAGGATTTCAATTTTCATTTCACTTTCTATAAACGAAACACGCGCGCTCAAGCGCGCGCCTAATCTCGTATATTAAAACTCGGGAAAAAAACCGCTTCACAATTCGTTACCATTGCATGCGCTCAATTTTTCCTCCCAACCTGACTAATTGCCATCTCTCTTTCTCTTTCACTCTCCAACTACACTCAGAGAAAAAATTCGGTTGATTCAATAAAACAGTTTCTTTAACCTAGTTTGTTTGTTGCAACTAAAAAATTTGGTCAACGCAACTAAACATTTGGTTCCTTTGAAAAAACGCAACAATTTCATATGGTCAATTCAAAGTAATTATTTGTTTGAGCATGTTTGGTTGATTCAACCAAATAAATGTGTTGAACGAAACATATTATTTATTAGAAAATGATTTGGTTAGTGTAAAAAAAATGATTTGGTTGATTCAACCAAATAATTTCATTGACTAACTAAACATACCGACGCGACGCGTATGACGCGTATGCTGGTTGACGGCTCGAAAAGTGAATAGTATTTATTTAACAGTGTGTATTTCTATAAGTGTATTTATATATGTTTAATAAGTGTATTTATATATATATATATATATATATATATATATATATATATTACACGGAGAAAAATGGATAGTCAAAGTGACTATCTGGAGTGTAAACTATAGGACAGCCTTCTAAGATAGTTAACCTGAAAATTTGTATATAAAATCTGAACATTATTAGGATAATCGACTTTACTATCTTAGATATTCAGGTTGACATATCTTAGATGGCTGTCCTAAATTTGACTATCCAGTTTTCTCCGTGTATACATATGTTTATTTATATAAGTGTATTCATTTCCATTATTGAATAGGTTATAGAGGATATTGGAAATCAAAAAAACTTTTTTTTTAAACCAACAAAAAATTTTGTTGGATTAAACAAAATATTTTGTTGGATCAACTAAAACATTTGGTTGGATCAACCAAAATATTTAGTACAGTCAACCAAACTTTATTAACCAAAAAATTTGGTTGAATCAACCAAACATTTGATTGACCCTATAGCAATGCATTTATTTGGTTGATTCAACCAAATTTTTTTTGAATCAACCAAACTTTTTTCTGAGTGTACCAACTTTAATCAACATACCTACACACTTTCTGCATTTTTTTAGCGGAAATTTTTATTACTGTTATTAGTTAATAGCCCGTTTTAGTTCGCAATTAGTGTCCTAAGACCTCTCTTGTATTGTGATTTATTACAGTGCTTTTTGTCATTTTCGCTTAGAACCTCGATTAAAACTTTCAAGTAGTGCATTTCTTCGAATATTAAAGTAATTTAAAAAAGTATTTTTACTAGCAACAGATAGAAGTTACGATATTCTTGATGTTTTTACTGATTATCTACTGATTTTTATTTGATTAGCTACTGATGAGTCAAATTTGTACGTCTGCTCGTCGGTCTGCTCAGGATTCATCTAAAAAAAGACCCTGGTGTATATTTTTCTGGGTGCAGCGTGAACTCTAGAAATGAGGTTGCCTAGATAATGATACTTTACACGTGAGGCAATAACTGCGCGTGCAAGAGACGATAATTTTCCAAGAAAACGAAGCTACGATTCTTCGATGTAAGTACTCGGAGGTTTGACTCTGCTACTATAATTTCGCTGAGAATGACGGTGATTTTCAGACACGACATTTTTCCATCACATGACCGACACGACGATTACTTTAGCCGTGCGTTGCACCCAAGATTTGTAATTGGCCTTGTATTGGATTTGCAACATGGCCTTAAACAGATTAATGCTCTCGCAAATCAAAATGTCCAACGCAGATATCTAAAAAACGTTTTAAAAAGAAGAAATATGCTATATGTTTATTTGGTGAGAAGAAGCGAAATTGGGGTTTGGGATCAGCATAAATAAAATAAATGTGTGTGTTCATTGTCACCCTAATGTATATACGTGGTTCGCATCCCGTTGGATTCTCGAAGATATGATTCGCTTACAGATCAGGTACATCTGCTGTGAATAATGCTATAGAGATACATTTATATACGACACACATGAATCCCCTAGATGAAAGCACAATGACTCACCGAGCCAGCCATGTGCAGAGGTCACGCAGAGGTCATTGTTACCAAGTCGAGATCGAGGACTTCCGTCTCTCCGTGACCTTCCTTGATCAGATTAATTTCATATTTCATCATTGTACTCGAATGTAGAAATTTGTCTTTTTATGGCAACAAAATCAATTTTAGCCACTTTATATATCTCGTTTCTAAAACTGCACGATAGCCATCGGAATTACATATTATTTTTTCTGTCTGCATTCTGCAAGCTTGCGCATGTAGTTTTTCATGTTGAAGGACAAGGCTTTATTTAGAAGCGAGGCAGACAACGTCGTGTGTAATACATTATGTATATTATGTATATTATACCGGTTCACATAACTGGCCCCATCAGGAATCGTCTCGAACGCAAATCAAGTCGAGCACGACCCCAAAGCCATTGCCTCGCACTAATCGGACAATATGAAGTTGGGGTCAATTGCCCGTGACGTCACTACAAAACACAATAAATTTAATGGACGTACTGGCTCGAAAGAGACAAGCGCACGTGACCAATTCGTGGTCTAAATTAAACTAGAATGAAAGCTTGGATAAGTTTTTGAGTACTTGGATTAAATTCATTTTAACTTTCATAAATGTAGATCTTATAAAACAGGATAAAGAGTTATAGAAGAATTTTATGCGATTTTAAGTGATTTGAGAAATTTTAAGGGATTTTTGAATACTTAAAAAGAGTTTAAAGGATTTCAAAAGAATTCAAAGGAGCTTAAGGATGTTTAAGACTTGAAGACTTCGAGATGCTTTATTTTTTTTTTGGACATATGTACTAACGAATTCTGCCATTGGGAGTAAACGAATTTAGTCGTTATGGACTTATAAATGCATTTGGATTAAAGCCTCAAAACTTTATTACATGATGATTTAGTACTCATCATCAATTAATAAGGTGTCATGTTTTATTTTGAACAACGAATGACGCATAATAATTGACAAAGGGTATAATCAAGAATTATATATAGTGGAGAACGGTTTTCATAGGGGTCAGGTTACTATGGAAGAATGTAGCCTAGAACCTGTTCACCCGAGAGGTCACATGTTGGTTCCGCATTTACGACTCCCTATAAACCCAAAGCCATTAATGACGAGCGGCGTTCTAAATCTCAATTATTGCAGCCTAGGACAGTTAATGAACGTTTATCCACCTCAAAAAAGACGATATATAACAAAGGAAATTATTTATAGAAAGCTCATCCTCCCCGTTAAGATAAACGAGTTCAAACTTTAATTAAAGGAGTACCCGGTCGCCTTTTCCGATTAAAAGTTTAACACAGCAATGAAAAGTTTTTATGGATGACTGAATTTATAATTTGACGTTATGCATGAGAATTACTTTCAGTTCCACATTGGCCGGCTTTTTATAGCTTTTTTCAGCATATATTCTTGAAAACTTTGAGAACTTTGCGCAAAGATTACTTTTATGATCGTTTTCATACATTTATGAAAATATATCCTCGTAAAAATTAACGCAAAAATTGAAGATCTTACGATATAGTTGTAAATTTGCGTGAAATTCTCATAAACACTATTTTTGCATTAAGTTGCCCATTTGAGTGCACAGAGAGCAATCGTAAAATGGAAGTAAAAACGAAGTGCGGCCATGACCCAGTTCGATTTAGATCCACGAAACTCGTCGACCCTGAGGAGTGATTTTAATCCTGTCGTTAAATCCAAAGGCAACGACCTCATACGCAATTCTCATTCAACGTTGAAGAGTCGGTGTTCAATTTTGTTTTGCCGACAAGGAGTCACTTTGTTTTCCTTGGCTCATCATTATACATGTATATAGAACATTTCTCTCTTCGATATAGATATACAGATCGACGAATGCATTCATCAGAATGTGTATGTTACGTGTAACTCATGCATGTGCAGAAGTATATTCGCTTCCTCTCTCCTGACGGCTGTATTATTTATTGAATGTCGCGAAACGCTCTGAATTGCAACGATTGAATGGTCAGTGACCGGATGTGACGTGCCTTCGAGCCAAGATGGCTGCCACGATAATTATTCGCGTGTTTACGACCTATAAAGTCGAGCACCCCAGTTTTCCACACATATGCAGTGCCCGTATGTGCACATCATTATAGCTATGTAGTCCTTCCTTGTCACGGGTTTAACTATCGCGGCACACGCGACATATATATCGCACAAAGGTTATCACATTACCTCAATTTGACATTTCGTCTGATCGTAAATGATAGAAAGAGAAATAGCTAAATTTTACAATTTACAATTTGTGTGTAACTAGTTTGACCTTTAGTGCGTTGTACCAAGGTTACTCTCTCAATTTGAAATAGTTAAATCTTACTATAAATTAATAGTAGTTTCTTACTAATTCGATTAGTAACAAAGGCAATCTAGATTTTTAACTACAATTTAGTCAAAAGTTTAAAAATCCTAACATGGAATTTTATAAATTAGTAAAAATTTCCACTAAAGTAAATTAGTGACTGACTTTTCACTATACATATATGTAATTCAGATTTAGAGAGAAGAATCGCTTTTTTACTTAAGGGAAAAAAGTCGGAACTCGTTCTGATCAATGGTGTGACGTGCGATAAATTAATATCATAACGTGTATAGGTGTATACATGATGTAAATCATGCGGTGCAGAGTATATTGCATGTAATCACCTAATCCTATGCCTGTCATAATAGCCGTGGAAGGTTTTGAACCTTGAATCGATCGAAATAAACTTCTCGTTGGCGACCCGGAGGAAAGAAGAAATGTCTATAATTGGATTTTATTAACTGATAATTTATATAACATAGATTTTAAGTTACATGAAATTAATTGCCATCATGTATAAATAAACTCTCGCATTATACCTGACTCTTCAAACTCTTGGAAAACCATAGCAAGAGAAATTCTATTTGAGTGAATCTTATATAGTAGTAGTAGACATTTTACGTTACGAAACGAGTTGAGAGACTGCTAATGAAGACTGTCGACTCTCCATAATTCATTGAAAAGACCGAATCCATTATCAGTGAAAATATTGCGCGTGACCTCTGACAGATTGCAAACGAATATGTATATTACTTCTTGCGTAACTGGAACGCCTTGATCAGTTGTTCTCTAGCTGTGTTTGCAATCGTGATACATGTAATGCAAAAGATGGTCTTCGAATCTTGAATCTCGGAGCGAAGGTCATTGGATACACGCATCATCACGCTTGAGCATTCTTTACAAGCAGTGGCATTACCGACAATTAACTCAAGTATATTTATTTTTAAGTACACTCGAAGCTCTCTTATTAGCAACGCTCTTGTTAGCTGTTCAGTAGAATTGGCGGGAGTATATATAGTTGTTAAAGGTGGCTCCACAAATGAATCGGACTATTACGTACCGGACAATTTC
>CAJFCO010018467.1:97807-109555 GCA_904066015.1 Synergus gifuensis
AATGAGAATAAAGTGCATAGATGGCCGGTTTTATGAAAAATTGACATTTTTGGTTTTAAGGGTAGTTTTCAAGGCACCGTGGGGGTGTGTTAGGGGTGTCAAACCCATATGTGTGGTACATGAAATTCTTTGTTCGATAGTCCTCAACAAGTCTCTATAATCTCCCGTAACATTTTTCGAAACCCTGAAAAATTATTCCAAAAACTCCAAAAAAAAAGTAATTTTTCCCCATGCAATTTACATGGGAAACTTCAAGTCAAAAGTGGCACGTGTTAAAATCAAAATTAAAAAAAAAAATATGACCTTTCTTTTTTCGGATTTAGAAAAGAATTGAGGGGATCGAGACTCTCTAGCATCAAAAAAATTTTTGCCATGCATTTTTTAACCACCCTAGTGGGCATGCACATCCTCGTGGAACCTGCGTTGGGAACACAGGCACATACGTCCCTGACTTTCTCACGCTTCCAATACGCCCGTGTTAGCGGCTGACCAACCGAGCTGGCCGCTAATAAGAGCTTCGAGTGTACACTGAAACTTGGATTTGAGTCCCCTAGATTTCTGTCCTTCTGAGAAAGTTGGGTTAGTCCCAAACATAGATGAGGGGAGGTGAGGAGTCGAGAAGAGAAGCGCCGCGAGATCGACAGTGCTCGTCTCGGCAATAGCGTAGCCACAAGTGGACAGTACCCGCTAAGTCAGTTAGCTCTAGTTCGCAAAGGGAACACTGGTACATACAACAGCGCTGACTTTTAACCTGCACGCTCCCTTGATATGTGTGTCTACTGACCAATCAAAGTGTGACAGCAATCCAAGTTCCAGTGTAAAGCCTATTTATTGCCTGTCACAGTAAATTGCATCATCGCGTAACTCCGATAATAAATCGATAGGGGAATCCTCATAATCCGAAGATAATGTTTGTCTTTCTTTATCTCCATCACGAAGACAGAGTGCAAGTGATCAGCAGATTACTTATGTCAAATGTCAAATTGAATTGCGAATGAAAGAAAATGATATATGATAACGCATATATCATATGCTACAATTTTTGCCTTAAAACCCAGAAGTTAGCACATATTGTTAACTTTACATGAAGTCCAATAAATTCTAAAATTAACGGATTTTTTTCCCTATGGGGCTTGCTCGGAAAATTTTATGGGGCGTAAAGGAAATGGTCCATTGAGGTTACTCCCTTGGAGTTTAGGAAAAATATAAGTTATTATGAATCACCGCGGCATATATGCGTATCAATGTACGAGGATCGAGTAGGTTTTTTCTTTTCTTCTCTGATTACCTCAATCACATATAAGTATGCGGAATGGCAACCGCATCGTGGTGGCCGGTCTGGAGCCTGGAGGTACAGCTGTGAGTCGCTATTGTATTTTTGCTAAGGTGGGATGGGATTCGCTTGGCAAACTCAAGGTCTTGTCGGCCTCTGATTCTCTCTTTTCCTTCTACCTTCTATAAAAGTTCATAAAAATGCGAGACGAGGACTAGAGTTCTCCAAGTGGTTTGGATATTCAAGGATGCACATGTTTGTAACTCTTTACTCACTCTCACAACTCTGCACATATATATTATGCACTGTCCTTCTCTTGTAACATCTTACTGTCAAAAAAAGACTCAGTCTTGTTTCTTCATGCAAAGACTTCAGAAACGCATCATCACTTTCTCAAAATTGCTTTTCTCTGTTTTTTTTTAGAGTCGAGTCAGAAATACCTAGAGGAATATTTTTAAATTGAAATTGGACAGATGATACAAGTGAAAATGTAAATTTTTCGTATTCCAAGTCAACCGGGATGGGAACGGAACGTTTTTGGCATGGAGCCTGAGAGTCTGAGAAGGTCTGGAACACTGCCAACTTGGATCTTTATCTCAGTCCTCTCGTTTCACACTCGCTAATTTATATCTTTCACCGTTTTATATGTCCGCTGAGTTCTTCTCTCTCGCTGTTTCAGTCTCGCCAGTTTGAACTGAATTTAGTTCAAACAAACTGCTTGAAGGGGAAGATGCAAGAGAGGTGACAGCTTTTTTCATAAAAGTAAAGAGCAGTGAGATAAAGTGGTATAAAGATATACATATAATTTCACAAAAATACGCTTAATCAGAAACAGAAATACTTGGCCAAACTTAAAAAATTTATGTGGAAACTTGACCCAGATGTTGCATTCTTGTTACGAAACTTTGCAACTGATTAATTTATTAATCAAAATGTGGTTGATTGTTTACCACTTTTTATGATTTTAGTTGCATGAGTTATGTTGACTATAGAAAAAAAACGCCAATTTATTCAATTTGCATCACTGACGTAGGAAGTTTCCAATGTGTTGTTTTATTATTAATATTCCGATGTCACTACATTCGCCATCGAGTAAACAGGATAATAACCAATATTATGCTACAACAAGACCTTATCGCGTTATTCAACTGTGAAAATATGTGCTTACAGTTGGGGATTTGATCAAGAAAGCAGTAACATATACATAAGATTCGGATTACGTGTTTAAATTGGTGTTTTGTAATTCAACCAATATTGCAATATTCTATGGAATGGAAATTAACTCAATTAGATTCACTGAAATTTGTGTGTAAGAGTTCAGCACTCTCTTTGTCTGGAGGAATGATAAAAAATTTTTTTAGACCTAAAAACATGAAGGTGCATTGAAAAATATTGAAGATCTATCCTTTTGTATGAATATCGGCGTCGATGTGGAACTCCTACCTGCGTTAGCCGGTGTATTTTTGAGCCGTTGGGAATAACAATACATCAGCACAAACCCGGCGCCAACACTGCTGCCAGTGCTCACATTAATGCCGTAATGTATGTCACAGGGGTGAATAGTACAGACGGAAGGGAGCACAGAAGGAAGGGCGGTCGACATGAGGGTGGAGGGATGCCAGAAAGGGACACAGAACCGGAAGATACGAGGGGGAGAATTTGACAAAGGGTTTAAATGCCAATGGGGTCACGCCATCCGAGCTTCCCTTGACGACCCTTCAGAATATATGTATTAAGCTCGGTCAGTGCCAGTTGATACTCGGTATTGACTTGGCGAATTGAATTTCTTAAGAATACCTTACCCATTAATCAAAATTTGTATCCCCCTTTGATCGGAAAAGTGGCAAGAGAGTTTAAAAAGAAAAAAGTCAGAGGAATTATAGCATCAGTATGTACATACTAAAGGAAATAGTAAAAAATACCTGACAAAGAAATTATTTATTTTTAAATAATTTCACATTTGTGGTTTTAATAATTAATTAAATTTTATTAAAACGCTTCACAATTTTATAATCACGAGTGTATATAAATTACGAAATCTCATTTTAAACATGAAGAACTTACAAGATATGAAAAACTACCTTGGGTTTAGTATTTTTCATTTTATAGAGATAGCAGTTCTAAGAGTTAAGTAATTAAATGGTTATAATTATTTAATTAATCATTTAGTAAAAAGTGGAGAAATGACCAATTCAGTTAGTTTAATTCTTACTAATTTAGATTGAAAGAGTAGTTTCATTTTGTCCGTATTGAATGTATTTATGAATGCAAAAAAAAAAGTTATATTACCGTAAGCTTAAATCAATTTGACGCGTTATAATTTACTGCATTGATTGCAGTTAGTTTGTAATTTATTGAGAGTAGCAATCTAGAGACTGTTTAAGTAATGAAATAAAAAATCATATTTTTAACTTGATCATTCACTCTATAACGTGATAAAGTCAAGCTGCTCCAGCTATCCACTTCAGACTTGATATTAGTTTCAAATAGTGCACGCCGCGAGGGCACGTGAAAGGGTTAAAGGGCACCATAGCACGAGAGAGTTCGTGTTCCGAGTAGAAATGACTCTACAGGGTAGGAGGAAGAGTGAGTTTTACTCCTTCATCGCCTTCAGCTATATTTTGCTCGAAATCGGAACGAACGTGACTTCGTTCGCTGAATCACTCGAGAATAGTTTGCATTATTTGTTTCACGCCGGCTTTGGAAAAGCAGGAATGTTCGCATAGTTGACGCGAACGCGTAAACGACTCGAATTCTCGATGACGAAAAAGGCGAATTCGATCACGATTTATTTATACGCTCGATTGTAATTTTATTGATTTATGTAATTCAGTTTATCAAATGAAATTTCATGTTTTTTGCAGGTTAAAAAGATCTTCAAAAGATTGTATGATATTTCAAAAAGAATTTTAAGAAGTGATGTTTATAGAAAAAGTTTTCATGACTGAGAGAGTCCATGAAAATTTCGATAATTAATTTTTTCCGTGTAGTTAATTTAAAAAACAATAGAGTCATTAGTTTGCTTCTGCTAGCAGGTGATAGAAGATAAATTGTGGATTTTGGAGAAGGATTGGGTTCCAGTCTTACTAGTAACTGTCCTTTCTGACACAGACACATACACTAGTAAACAGGCGTTGAGATCAGGACGTGAGGAGAGACGCACCCCGCATATGCAACGGTGCTGGTCGTTGGAGTGGCACCGATAGCTGGCATTGCCCCTCTGGGTAATAACAGTAAATCCTGAGCAATAAATCCCTCTTCTCTCTCGCTCTGCTCCCCCTGTCCCCCCGTATCTAACTCAATCTCACTCAACCTTCCTCTTGCTATATGTTCGTCCAGCCTCCGCGTATTGTAAATTGTTCCCATGCTCCGGACATGTTCCACGTACTGAGTTAGCCACATACTTGAGTGCAGACTGAGTACTCTCAAAGCACTTGATGGGGATCTGAAAATGATTTCGAGATTAGTCTTATTGTATTGACTAGACGGAAATAAATACTTTATTGACACAGAATCTGTTTCTACATCTCGGAACAAGTTTATGAATGTTCACTTTGGAGACTGGAGATAGGGATGTCAGTTTCAGAAGAAACTATTTCTTCTGGATCAATACAAATCTTAACAAGTGGATATCCTGGGACTTGTACTAGAAGCAAGCCAGATAATCTTGAGAATCAAAGTACATATTTAGATCAAGTAAAATTGATCGAATTTCAAATCTCACTCTTCAAAAGAAAAAAAAAAAAAAAAAACCGTAGAAATTTTCATTGAACAAAGATCGCATAGACAAGAAAGAGGAGAGGAGGTGGTGAAGTAGAAACGAACTGTTTGTTATTCACCAGCTACGGGTATCGAAGGGATTAGCTTCGTAAACTAAGTTTCCAATACATTTCAATAGTTGCATCATGCTGCTTGTCAGCTAGGAAAATTGATTAGTCGCGATAGACTTTGTAAAATGTAGTACCAATTTACAAAGAGAGTGCAGGTGATTTAAAACGTAATTAAAGTATCGTAAGATGATTGCACCACACTTATCACTCGAGTTTGCTAGATATTACTCACATTCTCACTTTTTTCTTGTTTCAGATAAGAGCAGTACTCGCAGTAACCGCAAAAGTCGTATCAACGAAAGTGTCAGTCGAGAGAAAGGCGAGAGAACACCGGAAGAGTCGGAAGAGGTTCTCTCAGTGGCACAAGAGGATCGCGAAAACAAGGGACCTTCTGCTGGGAGACCTGGTAACCGAACGCCAAGAACAGTTTTGGAAGAAGCGAACCCTGTGCCCGCTGGTTTATCGAAATTACGTCGTCGCGGAACTGCAGTAAAGAGTCCGGTGGAAAACCTTTCACAGAAACCAGGGCGGAAAAAACCTCAGCCAGGTGGCGATCTCAAGCTTGCTGGGGAATACGAGTCTGAGGAGCAGCTGTTCGTCAAGGACAACAAGAAGGATCGTCTCGAATGTAGGTCCGAGGCCAAAAGTGAGACAGAGAAGGAGGATCGAACCGGAAAAGAGTGCTGTGATCCCTTGATAAATAGGCTCAAAGTAAATCCCACAACTCGTAAAACAAGATCAGAGAAAAAGGATCTGGAACGAGGAATTCGTGATAACGTCGACGTCGACGTCGACGTCGACGACGACGACGACGACGAGGACGAGGAATGTAATCAAGGGTTTAAGAAGGAAATCGTCGACAAACCGGAAGAGGAAGAGGAGAGCAAATCGAGGGAGCGAGATCGGGAGCCTGAACCTCCACCTTCGAGCAAAGTAGACACAGGAGGTGATACGACTTTGACGGTAAAAACTAAGCCGGAGAGCGAGCTATCAGTGGACAATTTGGATGAACGTTTGGTGAATGGATTGATTGTGGATGACGTCACAACTGACACGAAGAATTGCCTCGGAAGTGCATCATCAGCTTTAAACAGTACAAAGATATCAAAGAGCGAAGAAGAGAGGAAGGAAGACGAGGAAGAAAAAGAGAAATCCCGAGAATCCAGCGCTCCCGGAAGGCCAGATCTGAACGCGGACGTGACAGAAGATAGCGGCCAGGGCAGCAGTGCCAGTGGTGCAAGGGCGGCAAGTGTTGAATCCGTCGAGTTGCTCGAGTCCAGTAGTCAGGACTCAGGCTCCGTGCTGGAGAGGTTGAGTCCGTTGACCGGTGGCCGTGGGCGGCAGAGCCTGCTCCTAGAGGAGCAGGAACGCAATCGTCACAACGAAAGCCCCGTCATCCTAGCGGAGAGGTTGAACAAGCCTCCTCCGCCCATCTCGAGTCACCACCTGCAGTACCAACATCATCCTCTACATCATCACCACCAACAACAACTTCACCACCAACATCGCTACTCAACCGGCAGTCCTGTGATCAACCAACAACATCTCCAGATTCCTGGCAGTCCTGTGATCAACCAACAACATCTCCAAATTCCTGGCAGTCCTCATCACCATCATTTGACATCGGCCAGCCTCCTCGAGGTGCAACAGCAGTCCTTACCATCGCGGGGCGGCGATGAGGCCGGCCTCATGGAGGTGGAGGCCGGGGCCGGAGTTGGTATACCAGGCGGTGGCGTCCTCAGTGGCGTCTCTGCCGCTGGAACATTGCGTGCTGCCACCTACGGGGACAGCGGCTCCGACAGCGGATTAAGCTCCCTCAGGAGCGCCGGTTCCGGGGACGAGAGAAGCGGAAGTCGAAGCTCTGCCTTGAGCGCCGAGGAAACGGCGCCAGCCGCCACACCGGCACGGGTTTGGCACGTTCAAAGCGTCCAACATACTTCTCTACTGATGGCCCACCCCCAAGGCCCACCAAACCCCGCTGCCAGCTCCACGTCCTCCTCGGTACCACAGGTCGGTTACCAGAGTTCTGCTCCTCCGGGTCATCATCATCCAGTTGTCGCGTCCGATATGCTGTGGAGACCACCCAGGTATCCCCCACCTCTACCCCATGCCCTTTTGGCTCCGACGCATCCCAGCCCTGATGAACACCTGGAGAGGGAGAGACACGAGAGGATGCTTCGGTGAGTCTAATTAAAGCACGCTTATATCTACCGGTATCTTCTATTTTCTTTTAACTGTTCTGAAATTCACGCTAGTTGATCATTCCGAGAAAAAGTGTACCCCATTCGCTGCGATTCGTGGAGTGCTCGGTAATAATATAATTTAAGAGCCGTAATTGGTGAATTAAACCCGAGAGACGAGGACGTCAACTCAAAAGTAAGCCTTTCCGGTTTCTGAAAGGAGTCTACATAAATATCTTCATTAGACTGATTGCGGTCAAGTGACTTGGTAAATACAAGGCTTTGGAAAGACCGAATCCATTTCAAGTCAGACAGGCAGTGAAACTTCATGTCGCAGAATCGGTCGTCCATGAAATATGTTGTTTTGCAATGAAAATAAGAGAAGGCATTTTACTACTTAGACACTGAAATACAAATTTAAATCCACTCGCCAAATGAAATTACCTCGGAAAGTACCAATAAGATACTATTGCAGAACTACTCAAGTACTCATGAATTTAGTTTCAAGGTTAAGCATGAAATTGGCCGAATTGCATGCTCTTTTTAGAAAAGGATATTCAACTTTTTGGAATATGGTCAATTATCTCTTCATCTAATCTCTAATTGTAAATCTCGACGTTTAATCTCTCATAAAGATATACATGCGATATCTCGATGCAATGACCGTTCAAGCAGCTGCATTTGGCATTACTAGCTTTGTGTCTTGAGTTGAGGCTATTTAGCCTTCGAGGTGTTCGAGAGAGATGGCTTGGTGTATCTGTATACCTGAGAAGGCGTTAAGTGAATGGGTGTGTTTCCGGGCGCCAGCTGCGAGTCACTTCCTAACTTCCGTCCGATTACTGCTGCGATATACGTGTCCTGCCTAAGAAGCAATCAAACTATTACGAGTCGCTGCCACCGGCGTAGACTGGAATAAAGTAACGACCCGAAACCACTGTTTATGCTATAAATAACTCGAACACTCTTTTTGAAATACTTAACATGTCCTTAACCTGTGTTCACACCGATGTGAGCTGTGAGTGTTATAGATTCGTTTCACCGTGGATAAAATGTATCTCATGTCAGTCTGTAGTCATATTTCTATGCTTGAAACACACATTCCGATTTACCAGCAGCGACTCGTGAGTTACTTAACGACTACTTCGAGGAAAAAGCTGCGTTAGAAGCAAATATCTCGCGTCAGTCGCAGGTTCCATTTTATTTGGCTCCGCCTTGTAAGATTTTACGGCCGTACCCGACTGTTTGAACGTCTGGAGGTCTGGAGACATATGTACTTTAATCTCTTTGATATTCACGTTATATGAATCGCATTAGATCAAAAGTAGAGACACATAGTTAACCACAGGGACAGCTTCCAGTGATTTAAAGACCAGACAAATATGGGCGGTCTTTGAATTATCCTTTGACCCTAATGTGCACAAAATGGAGCAAATGGTAGATATTGTCACGGAGGAATAATAAAATGATCCTGTGGAGCATAAATCTTTCCGAAAGTTTTACAACTCTCTTAACTCTCGGGAAACATTTTATGCGATCATAGCTAAACAGCTATCTTTAACAGTCGTGCAGACTCTAATATTATACAATAACACCTATCACATTTTTAAAAGCCATCAATTAAAACTTGAATTCAGTTCAAACGAATTTAGTTCACCGCTTCGCCTGACGTGTGTTGGAGAATACACTTGATTTCTTACAAGACGTTTCAAATTATAACCTCGCTTGTAACCTAACCCAGGAATTCCCCAGACACGGTCAGGGAAGGGAATAATATCCATTCCGGGTAAAACGCACGGTTCAAATATTAAGCACGCCGAAGGGGAATTTATGGCTTAACTTAGGTTGAGAACAGGTTCGAAGACTATAATGGTCCCCCGCGTTGATCCCACAGTTTCATTTCCACGTAACCGGCTTAACATACAAATTAAACTAACCAGATTCAAGATGTTTATTCATTCTCGTCCCGCTTCAAAAGCATTTTGTAAATGTGCAAATAGAAGTTAATTATTTCAATGCAGGAATATCCTGCCTTTTGATAGTACAAAATTGAAAGTTGAATCGTAACTGTCATCGGACGATTGGTAATCGTGCAAGTTGCGGTTAACGACTCAACTCGAGTAATCGTTCCCGGAGGACATAACTTGCCACAGTCTCGCAAGTAATAAAGCAACCTAGTGCTCTTAAAAGGCGAAATGATCTTGATAGTTAGTAGAATCGTAATCGAAATGAAGGATAAAGGAATGGACGATCATTCGAGACAGCTGTCCCTCCCTGAATCTCCAGGGTGCCACTTTCCAGGCACTTAAGTCTTAAAACAAGTTAAAGACCAACCGAGGGCCGCAGGCGAGAGTCAGCACATGTTTGGGGTGCTCTACCAAGGTCAAAGCCTTTCCATAGATTCTATACGGTGAGATGAGTTCACGCGTGAAAAAAATAAAATTGCAGAAACTTCTCTAATGACCACCATGGCAGCACGAAAGCTTTTTCCAGACAGCTCTCTTGGCTCTTTTGCCTCTGATTGAACCCTGCGCTCACCGTTCGGTATCTTCAATTTTTCTCTTCAGAGTTTCTTGCTTCCGAAGGCTATCGACTCGCACGGAGTCGATAGCCGCTCTGCTGCTGTAAGAAACCAGTTCGATCCTCCGGGATCGTGAGATCGACGAGTCGACGAGGTGGATCATCAGTCCCAAGGGACATGAAGATTGAAGAACCGGATTAATGGACATCTCACTGCAATTGGGCCGTGATTCTTTTATTGGAATAGACGTCAAGCGAGCTCCTCGTTATGTCTTATGTCTCGCGGTTGTTTTCTATCGCGAAACGTACGTGCGGTTGAGTCATAAATTTCCACTCGGTCGTTTCCCGGCCTCACCAGAATACTCAGATCGCCAACGATCGGGGAAATTACTTCCGAGCGATAACTCTTTCCACCTTCGTGTCAAAATGTCGCGAGAAAAACTTTTATCGACGTGTGTTTTCCGACCTTGTTTTTTTTTTTTTTTTTTTTTTTTTTTTGCTAGTATAAGCATATTTTCCTTCATCCGAGGTTGAGTCCGAGACACCAATTTTCAGCAATTGCGAGAGTGCCGAAGACACGGGGAATTGCGATGTTATTCTGCTCCAAATACGCACCCATTACCTTCTCGGTTCTTAACGATTGTGATTTAGCGCTTATGCAACTCCCAACCTCTGGTACTGCATCGAGGTAATCGGTTGCGCCGGTATAGTGGAAACAGAAACTGGCATTTGGGCACAAGGTCGGGCAGCTTCTTTTCCTCTGTCCTCGGTTGAGTCTTCGTCACAGGCGGCTTGTGAACCGGTACGACCAGCGCGAAACTAGCAGAACGTGAAAAAAAAATGAAAAAAGAAAAACAAGGGTACAAACGACCGGCAGGAAGCTGTAAAAATACTCACACCGGCTCCTTTCGGAGAAGAACCGGGCCTCGGAAATTTCATTAGTTTCGTGGAATGCAAAGACGTACGATTTCTTCTGAGTCTTGTGTGTGTGTAAGATTCCTGAGAAAAAAGTTCCACTCTCGCATAAAACAGAATTAGAATTTTTATTAGCGTCCACGTAGTACTAATTGTAAGAATTTTTTGCGTGAACGTTACACTTAATAACTGCATCTCACAGTCATTACTTCTCGATTATTATTTTTCAAGGTCACTTGAAGATCTCTTGAGATGATTGAATTGCTGGGTTAGAGATAATGTATTAATGCCGATTGAGGAATGAAAGGACCACCTACATTGAATAAAGTTCATCTTTTTACATGTTATATATTTCATTCTCTTTTTTTTTATGTTAATTCAGCAGCCGAGACACTTCCTGTCACACTTGAGACAGTGGTAACAGACAATGAAAAACAGACACGCCATTATTGGTGCTATACGAACTAATAAAAAAGTATATATATTATCCTTACGACGACCACTTTAATCCTATAAAAACGTCGACCCTTCTTTAGACTTTCGCTTGAATTTCGCCCTGGACAAAGTTGAACGCTTGTCCTGAGACTCCCCAGAGATGTGGGCGTGAATATTTCTTTACATGTTTTTCTTTTCGAGTTGGAAGCTCAAATTTGTCAAGATATGCGCTGTCAAATTGTTTTACGCTTGACATCACTTCATATATTCCTTTTATCTGTTATAAATATTTCTTTCACAAAATTCTCATTCATTTCATTGCAGATCCATTTTAACACGTTCTGTTTATACATCGTTTCTTTGCTTTGCTTTCTTTGCTAAATGTAGAGCATTTAACTGTGTCGCAACATTACAATTTGATACCGTTAAAAGTGTTTGGAATTGAGTGGGCGAGATACGGGAAATATACTTTGTTATATTCGCCGCTCACTTGTTGAATCTTTAATGATACATACCTATCTCGCCACACACACACACACACACACACACACACACACACACACACACACACACACACACACACACACACACACACACA
>CAJFCO010018467.1:114926-141759 GCA_904066015.1 Synergus gifuensis
AAATATATATATATATATATATATATATATATATATATATATATATATATATATATTTCAAAAATGCGAGTTTCTTCCGAAGAGGCAAAGAAATACCTCGAGAGAACACTTCCTTATACAACTTATAGATTGCTTTAGATGGCTTTTTCTTCACAAGACACGGAGAATAATTGGCAACTGTGTCAAGGTGTTTTAAAGAACTGAATGATAAAAAGTTGAATGCTAAGAGACTATTGATCTATCTTTTGATGATTTTTCTGCCAAATAAGCCAGTGTATAACGTTATAATATTTGCGCAAACAAAAAAATGAAGATATGTACTATGCAAAACTTAAGGAAAATAAACATGTTGATGGATGATTACTTGATTAGAAATAGATGATTTGCGTTTTTATCTGTAAACTCAAGTTAAGTTATGAAACTCGTAGTTCCTACATCAAAAAGGTATTTACTTTGTGAAAGACCAAGTCATAACTAATAGTTACTAAAATAGAAGGTATTGAAACAATTTTGCAACTGCTTTTACAATCTCCATATAGGTGTTGAAACAGTTGTAGAGTTTTTCAGCATGATTATTAGAGTATTTCTATTATGGTCCCTGCTTTTACTTCCATTGCATGTAAATGACTTTGGTAATGAGTTCCTGCCTCTGCCTTCAATAATTTAATGAAATCTGTTCAAATGTCCTTAAAGAAGGGAGTTTAAAAGACATAATACAACACGCGAAAAAGCAGGACTTGACTTGAATATAAAAATATGAGAGTGAAGACAAATATATAGGATATAAGTTTGCAACTGTAGAACAAATAAAGCGAGAGAGATGAGGAAGGAAGCTCGAGGTCGACGACGCGTTATCGGCATCAAGTATTCCAACACACTTACGAGATATATCGAATATCGCCCATCGTTATCTGCACGTCCTGTTTCCTGAAAGCGAGGAATGAAGACAGCATAGTTTCGTTGGAATTTGCTTATATTGATCAGATTTGGGATTTCTAGTATTATAACATTTATGAAATATTCTTCACAATGGTAAACAGTTTATTATATAATAATAGTCTTAAAATTCTTAAGTAAATAAATGTCTCAAATATTAAATACATGTTAAAAAAAGGAGCCCTTTATGCATTCGCAGTTTAGACTGGTTCAGAATGTATTCCCCCATGAAACCAACCTCGGCAGCCATGATGAGTAGGTGGTTAAAGAAAGATGGCAGAAGAGGAAAGGTCTCAATAAAAATTATGCTAAATCTAAATTATTATAGATGCAAACTGAAAATAGCGCAATAGCTTCTTTATTTCGAAAGATGAACGATCCTCTGGATTTGTATAATAAATGTCACAAGGATAGACATATTGGGGTCACTTTTTCGCATTAATATGTAGAATAGATATTAGGTACATTGTCCTGACTTTATCTCTCTTGAACATCACCGTATTTGATTCTGTCGACTGGTTCTACGCCAGGCATGACCCAAAACAACAGGCATTATCGTATATTTTTAAAGAATATAAACCTTCCGTTGAAAACGGAATCGTAAATTAATGATTCTTTTATTTTCTGTTTCAGGTAAGTCTATTTCGTGCACATTTGTATTCAGAGGTTTTGCGTGAGTACAAGTATCATTACTGCATGCCTTTCTCCTTCGTTCAACGATTTCATTTTGCATCAGCGCAAAAACTAGTCATGATAAGTGGATGACTGTATATGAAAATGGGCTTCCCTAACCTAGCCTAAGAGCATTAACAGATTAAGCGCCTTTTCAGGTGGATATCAGGTTAGATGAGAGTGAAGATCACGTAGAGGTCAGTCATGGCGCGCCCGCTTTCATCGTCTCCTTAACCTTATTTTTCTCCTTTTTCTTCTCTCTCTAGATTTTTCTCTTATTTTGTGCGTATGTTACACATACAGAGGGAGTGCATAATACATAACCGAACGTTGGCAGGTAAATAGGAGTTGCTGTACCTGTCGAACCGGTTTTTTTGCCTTACCCCGCTGTTCGACCGGTTCTCCGTCCGGTTTCAGATCCCCACCCCCTCGTCCTCTTCAGCCGGAGTTCCACACCTCAGCCCACGACTCTCTTAGACCAGTCTAACCGGCTGGGCTGTGCAAGACTTGTGTTTCTTGTCCTGAGCAGCTTGCCTGCAGCAGGCGACCCCCTTTTTCCGTTTGCGAGTGTGCAACACGAACATCTGCAGACCACGTCTGCGGGTTTGGTTTGGGTGAACCTGCGCGTACAGACACGCATGTTTCCTCTCCTTTGTGCACCGGCTCTCCTTATTTGGTCCTCCCTCTTCTCATCACCCCTTCGTCTAACCATTCTAACCGACCATCGAACCACCTTCTTCCTCCTCTCTCTTTCACGAGGGTCTCTCTTTTTCCATCTCTCTTTTGACTCCTGCAGACGGTGCACTCTTGAATTTCTAGGGACTACCGCTTATTGCCGACGTGAAAGAAAAGCAAAACAAAAACAAGAGCCCCGCCAAATAACGAGGCACGGAACACATCAAGATCTTTCGTTACTATTCAATGAGGACCGGTTTCTTTAAGCCTTTAATCCACATATAAACTTAACTGGAGACGTCCCGTCAAACAGCCCGTCATGACGGGCCGTCTTAGCGATGCGGGCTTGTGATGCCAATTTCGCTTTAGGGGAAAATAAACTTCATAGAATAAGATACACTCAACTTTCGATCGAGGGCACTCCGATCGAGAGCACTTTACACGCTTGGCTGATTCTACGTCCCCCCGAGCGTCCCTCGACAGCCTACACTGAATTGCCGGCGCTCGCGAAGTCAGTGCCGTGGTCACGTCAGAGTGCTCGCTCGAGCTAGTTTAATCCCATCCGATCGAAGTCACTCGACCCCCGAGCGGTGCTCTCGATCGTGAAATGAGTGTACTTCAATAAAAGTGCTGAGCTTGATTTCACTCTGTATAGTTGTAATCGTTATTCAAAAGAAGAAAACTATAAAGCGAAAAAAAAACTCATCATATGCCTATGACGAGAAATGGATAACACTTTACCATTTTCGTAATCAGCTCCAGAAAAAGATATACGGCGGCCATGTTCTTATTCTATGAAGTTTATTTTCCCCTAGAGCGAAGTTGGCATCACTAGTCCGCATCGCTAAGACGGCCCGTCATGACGGGCTGTTTAATGGGACGTCTCCACTTAAGTTTATATGTGAATTGGCCTTAAGAGTTTAAGGGCCGAGCATTTGTTTACCGACTTGATCGATCGTACGTCCGCCAGTTAAAATCGAATCGCGCCTATTGTTGGGCTTGATCCAGAGACATTTTCGTGCAGTCTTTTTCAGAGTTGCAATTTATAAGTTTTGTCTCGTTGCGAACAGAGAGACACAGAATCTCATGGCTGAGGGCAGATTCTATTTACATGTCATTCTTCTTCTCGTTGAATGTTCGAATCTGCATATTACAATTGGCAGCTTTGCCATTGAGACGTAGCAGATTCAACGAATAGCATTGAAATTCTTGAAACCATCAGGTTGATTGATCTCTTTTCAGCCATGAAATCTTCCAAACGGCTCGCTCGAGGATGTGACCTCCTTTGACCTTGAGATATTATTGAGAGACCAGCTACGGGAAGGCTCTTAATTGAAAGTTTATTGCTTCTTAATGATACCAACCTCGCCCTGATACACTTCCATTCCTGCACCAAATGAACTTTTTGCGATGTTGGATCGTAAGGGGGACAGGGGTGAGTGATATTTATGGGTTTGAACCTCGGAGATCGTGCCAGTGAAACTGTTTTGCATCGTTTTTCCTTAATTGTATGCGCATAAACGAGAGCAATAAATTATCAGGTACATGAGAGATGTTTGTATATGTCTGTCATACTTAATGCTTATTTCTTATCAAGAAATAAACTTTATCAAGAGGTATTTTTAAGAATTGCGGAAGCTACGAAAGACGTTTCTAGGACACGTTTCTAGCAATCTTTCTTCTTGTTCCCCTTCGTCAGTACTTATAAACCTATAAGCTTAGCATGCTCTTAAATTTATTCCTCGAACCCTATTTCAGGGACTACCCTATTGTAATCTGCAACAGTGGAGCTTACTTTTGATCCGAAGCGAGAATGCTGAACGTTCTGAGAGTCTAATAACCTTTTTTTCATCTGCATAAAAAAACTTTGAGGGCAAGCATACCCATGACTTTGAATACCATCAACTTTTTGCAGGATCATTGTATTTTTTGGGACGTGTAGTCACAGTGAAAAAGGGGTGCGGGTTTGAATATCCTTTAGCTTCATTGAGTAAATACTTGCTGCATAATGCTTAAACTGAGATGATCTTCTTTAGGCAGTCTTTAGATCTTAAACTTATGTCTTATGTAGTCTTGTGGTGGTCATTCTGAAGAACCGTGGGCATTAGAGAAGCATGTATCGAATATTATGGTGCAAATGGGTCAGCTGCATGCAGATCCTATGCAAATTTAACTGCCACGGCGACTGTGGGCTACGTTGTCGTGCATGGCTAGACGAGTCGAACAACCCTGCCTTGGCCGAGTTGAAAACGTTATATGGTCGTGGAGAGCAGGAAAGGAGAACGATTTCAAAATGGCCGCGCTTCTTCGTCTCACGTGTATATCACAGAACAGTAGATATGGGGGGGGAGTGACCGATTTCCGGAAACCCGAGGGTCATCTCACCCTCAGGTGTTAATAGATAAAACATACAACAAAGAATCCTATTATCAGGTCTTGAGGGTGGTCACCTATTCACCTATTTTTAATTTTGCCACCTGCTTTATCCATTTTGAGAATTTGTCACCTATCCACCTTTTTTCAATGAGTAAATTTAAAACTCTTTAAAATCTCGCTTATGATAATTTTTAAAAATCTTCTGTTAAAATATCTTTATCTTCAATAATTTGATTTTAGTCTCAAAAATAATCCTGTCATAAAAACTGCTTCTATATATAAGTTAACTCACGATATAAAAATGCACAAACGATACAATCAATATATGTGAGATCAATCGTTCTAGTCGTGCTCTTTACTCATTTGAAGAAAGTTATTTTTAATTGCATAAATACAGAGACCTTTATATAATCTTTATATAATTACAAAGATTTAGTTATCTAGAAATGTCAATTAATGCATAATAAATTGCAATTTATTAATGCTAAGTATGACTAGTAATTGACTAGTGTGTGGTCTCATTTTTAAAAGACAAACAAGCCCAGGCAACTATTTTCTCCTTATCTTTTTCAAGAAGTGATGCTGACCTTTGGCATATAACCTGCTTGTCTGTCGACAAAGTGTTTTCTGAAAGACGTCGTGCAAACTAACGATAATCATTGCTTTACAAACGCTAATAATCTTCTTCGAAGAAGTGTATTACTCATATTATTAGAATTGTTGTGTATTACACAAATAGAAACTTCAAGAAATTTCTTATCATTCTTTAGTTAAGCCTAAAATCTCTCAAGTACTTAGTCCCAAAAATTAACGGAAATTATTCGAGAATTATAGTATTTCGACTCCTCATTTGTTAGTCTTTAATTACAGAGGCCTTCACTAGAGCATATTGTTGCTTTAAACTGTAACTGATTAATGGTGCATAGAATCAGGTCAAAACCAGAGCAGGTTCGAAAACACAGTAAAAAAGAATACTTGATTTCAGTTAAAAATCGAACTTATTTTAAGGTGTAACAAAAAAAAGCATACGTAACCTGCAATTAAGAATGATACCTGCGCCTTAAATTAAGGAAATAAAAATAATGAAGTTCAGATTGTCACAACCTGAAATTAAGGCGGCATTTATTCTGAAAGTCAGACTAGTCGAAATATAGGCCCTACTTTAACGCTCTTCACGCTCTCATTTATAGGTTAAAGGCTAAGGATTTGTTATCACATTGATTTGTTATCACATTGATTTGTTATCACATTTGTTACCACATTTTTTCCAGGGTGTACTTAATCCGAGCATACACAAATATTAAATTGAACCGCCAGATCGTAGAAGGGCATATAAAATTTTTTAGTCCGAGCGCAATAAAACAACTAACAACTAACAACTTTACCTGAGTCGAAATATATTTCGACTCGGGTAAACTTTTAAATATTCTTAAATTCAAGTACTATCTAAACTGAAAGTAAGATTTACATAAACTATAATTAAGTGTGATGATAGCCTTACATTTCTTTCAGGTTCCAATCAACTTACTTTCAGAACAGTGTTACTTATTTATTGTTTAATATAAGTTACTACTTGCTTCAAGGTACTTAGTACACTTAAATTTAGTTTCTTCCTTAATTCAAGTTAATTCTGAAATTAAGTCGAATATAACTTTAAGGATTCTTTTTTACTGTGAAGTTTTATACTATATAGAATTAAAGTTTGAGGAAATTAGCAATGTTAGTTTCGATCAATCATGAGACTGGTTTGCTATACTCTTTTAATTGATAAAAAAAAAAGGAAAGCGTACTCTGACGTCACTGAATAAAAATGTCTCGATATCACCTTTCCCGTATCTGTAGTCACTAATCCAGGCCATTGAAAGAGTGGGAGGCATTCCTAAATGTAGAGCTGCGATATCTAACCGCATTTCTAACTTTCGATAAGCCTAAAGTAGCTTCACTAGTGTTGAGAGATAATCATTAAATATTGATATGAGAGGCAGCGGAAATTGGAATAACATTTGCACTTGTCAATTCACTAACTTTTAATCTTCACGCTAATGCATAATTAACTTTTAATGCATGTATATCTTTTCCGTCCAAAAATATCTTAATTTCTATCTCTCTGCTTATTAAAGCAGGGGAGTCCAAAGACCAGATTTTATGATTCCACCTTGATAACTTCCGCCCTAAAAAACTGGAAGGGTGAATTCATGGTGGTGGTGGTGGTAGTACGATAATATTGTGTGTGAGGAGGAAGACCAGCTGTGCCAGCTGAGCTGAAGCTGGGTATACAATGACCGAGGGAAGGTTAGATTGAGTTTCATGAGTCAAAGCCAAAAGGGCATTCCACCCTAGGAGCTCCAGGGGTGGGGTTTCTGACCCTTAGGATTGGCGTGATGACGCGACGCATTCCAGAGATGAGGGTGGACAGATTCACGTGTCCTCGACCATAACTCTGATCTTTCTCCTGTCCATTATATTACTTTATAGTTTACAACTGACTCCCTGCTTCCTCGAACCATATGCTTTACATTGTAAAATGCTAATATGTAAACCCAAAACGAATATCTTCGTGAAACTTGACGCACTACCACCCGCCAATATCCTTTTTCCACCCATAAAAGAAGGATAAAAAAAAGATCAGGATCTTTTTACTGTGATATTTCTCTTTTTTTTCGTCTATCCTCCCAGTTGTTTTTTGGTAAAGTTTTCGCAAGAACTTGGAATTTCTCGAGGTCAACTGGATATATTAAAAATAATTAACTTAATTAAAAAGAGTAAATAAGAGTCTTGAAAACCATACAATGAACTATGACTCTGCAAGTATCCAAAAATGAATCGAATAAACTTCAACTCCTGAGTGCCACTCTTGTGCAAAAAAGAAATATCAATACCTTCATGAATGAAGTGACCATTCATCTTCCGGAGAATCACAAATGATCATAAATCTTCCTTCCTTCTTGAGAGAATATCCGCATAAATACAAGACCAGTCTCCGTTTCCAACATTTCCTTAGTAACGGAAGATGTGTAATTTTACAAATAGCTTATTTCTCGGTCGACTCTGGATTATGGAATACTCGAGTAAAGCCTGATGCCTAAAGCCTCAAATTTCTTTGCAAAGCTCCTTCGGTTATTACAAGTAGTTCCTTAGAAGCGATTCCTGTAGCTCTGTCTTGTGGAACGAGTTTTACACGATACAAAACACAGAGAAAGATGGCTTGTTGCGCAAGCAACTCTGAAGCTGGTTTTAGCATAAAAGTAACAAGGTTTATTGCCTCTTATAGTCTTCGTCTATTCTCTCAAATCTCTGCCTCTTTCCCTGCTTCCTCAACATTTTCCCTTGCTGTCTCCGCTAACGAAAGGCTTTAGTGATTCACTGCTGGAACTAATTCTTCTCTTGTTGTCATGCTGTCACTTATACCCTTTACTGCCCTTTACATATATGCCACGTTCAGTTCTACATTTTAGGCCTTTTGACCTGGAAGTCGGCCAACCTATAATACATATACAATAGGTTAAATAAATAGATTAGATTGTTACTTTTGCAATCGAGATTAGTCATGTTCTTGTATGTTCAGTGACAAATGTCGAGGACTTAAAAAATTTTTAATTTCGGATTTTTAATTTTTGTGTCGCTCCACCATCTTCAAACAAGCACAGTAACATTCATATATGCCTTCCCTTGAAAAAAGTCAACCCAACCCTGGTTTCCATAAGATTCTAATGAAAACCAGGGTTGGATTGACATGTTTTCAAGGGAAGGCATATATGAATGTTACTGTACAAAGAGAAACCAAGAAAGCTTTTTTTAATTTATAGAATTTTGAGTTTCTTAACAGTAAACTTCTCACTTTACACTTTATGATTTTGAAGTACAAATTTTGAAATCTAGATTACTAGAGTGTGTCGTATTAAACAACATTTGAGGCCCTGCAAATGCCCTTAATATACCCCAATCAATATTCATCGACAGAATTAATTGGATAGAGAAAGCATTTATCGAGAAGGATTGTGCCAAGGGGAAGATTGGAAGTGACGATGCCTTTCTTGATCGCTTTTGTGTGAAATATCCTTCATACGGGTTTGAAAAGGGAATCGGGTCACATTGCTTTGCCTATAAATCTTGAGTGAACCCGTGGGGAGATAAGAGAGAGAAAGGAGGATGAGGAAAAGCCCAAAGTTTGTCGAGAGGTCGGTCGGTCGGTCGGTCTGGGAAGGAGAACAATCATCAGGGCGACCTTTATGAGCGTCTGCGATCGATAGCACAACCCAATAAAAAATTATAGTGCATGAGAGAATTCTGATTACGCGTGAAGCATCAGAACTTATCTCAATTCCAGTCTTCGAAAGAATTCAAAGATTTAGAGAATTATTTTCGTTGTATGTATTATTACTTTTTGCTCTTCTTTTTTTCTATAAAACAGTATCTCTGGAACCCTATGCACGGGGGGAGCTGTTCCAGAAAAATTATGGTATTGACTCCTGGGGGTTAAGGTCGGATTTATCCCGAATTTCATAACAAGATGAATTTAATAAAAAAAATCTTATAAATATCAGCCAATCACAGGAAAAAATCAACATTTCTTTGATATAGGGCCAAAGAAAACATTTCTTTGAATTAATTAAATTTTATTTAATTTAAATAAATTTTTTCTTTGACCCTATATCAAAGAAATGTTTATTTGATTCAAAGAAACTTTTTTTTGGGTGCATCTTTGATCTGGAGATACCTTCTATGTTAAAAAACTATAAGAGTCTGTTTAGAAACCGAGAAGATGAATGCGAGGATCTCCAAGTAATAAACTTAAATATACACTTTAGTATCTTGTCGTGGAAGGAATTTTTATTATTCAATGCGCGATTTCTTTCTTGCTTTGGCGTTTTTTTTTAACTGATTACGCTCGATAGACTTTCGGAGCTGCACTACTCGACCTCCTTGACCTGCCAATTCCTCGCATTTTCGACAGAATCAGAGCAGAGGCATTGCGGATAGGCAACTGCATATTCTCTTCCATCTTTATCTTTTTAGCTTTGTGAAGAGCTCAAGTTGCTTTCAAAATCACGTTAGAATGACAGCACTTGCCCCGGTCGTGTACCATGACGAGCCATGCCTTTTTTACCACCCAAAGACCTTACTGTTATTTAATTTTAACCGCGGCCGTGCAGGTCGACTGCTTCGCAAAACTGTCCTTGGAAATGTGGTCTCTGAATCTTGTCGTAGTTATAGAAATTTTATATTACATTACAGTCGACTTTGACTAACCGCACCCTTATAGTTAAAATTGAGAAACTGATTAACCGAACACTCTTTTAGCCTCTTTGGACCTTTCCGTCCTACTGTGAGTGTGCTATTACTAAAACAAGGTCCTTGGTCGGGTGTGTGCAGTGACCCAAAGTGTTCACTGTGAAAATTGTGCATTTATTAGTCAAAGTTGACTGTATTTCTAACCATTATAATCTTCTTTTTTTACTTTCACATCTAGGGCTCTGATATTTTAGGACATGCTGAACTTATATTGCTTTATAAAAATAAATTTATCACTAACTCGACAATTCAACGATATTTTTCTTGTGTGTACCTCGCTTAATTGACAGGAGATGAAATAGAGCCTATTAAAGCACTACTTATACAAATGCAATAAATTTTGGATATTTTTTCTCTCTCCAGTTACATTCTCATCAATTTCTGTACGTTTATAATTCCGGATTGTAGAGAAACATTGCACAATCTATTTGCATAGGAATATTACGATTTTGTGAATATTGTAGTTTAGAAAGGTAAAGAGGTGATGTTGTTTTTTTAAAAATAGGGGAGAAATAGACTTTAAACATTTCTATATATGTACGGAATTTTTTAAAATATACCAGCAGAAATCAGAAATTTACTCGGCGTTGTCTTGGATTTTAAGAGGTCGTTTCAAGGGTCTTTAAAGAATTTTAATGGATTTTAAAAGTATTTAAGAGATTTCATAGAAACTTTAAAGGATTTTAGGAGATTTCAAGGGTTTCTAAAAAAAGTTCAATAATGTTGAATTTTTAAAAAATGTATGCGTTAACATTTTTCATATTCGCATCTCACTCCCTCAAATTTGAAACAAACGAGAATGAGTGAGAAGCATGTGTTAAGGCATACATGACGAACACTGTACACTCGACGTTCTCAATAATAACATTCCCAATATCAACCATAGAGATATAAGAATAGAGGTGAAAAGGATAGGCTCTCCAATGAGTGGAAGTGTCCCCCTAATAGAATATGCCTTTCTATGTTTCTTTTCTATATTCAATGCTCTAAACTCGAAGTTCGATATTCGATTCTTTTCAATTCGAGATTTTTTATGTGTGTCTTTTTTATAATAGGATGTGCCTTTCTATGTTTCTTTTCTATATTCAATGCTCTAAACTCGAAATTCGATTCTTTTCAATTCGAGATTTTTCATGTATGTCTTTTTTATAATAGGATTAGGGGGACACTTTCAGTGCATGCCTTTTCACCTCTATTTTTATATCTATGATATCAACACGTTCCCAATATCAACCGCATTCCGTTCCCAATATCAACCAGCATGGACCTAAAATCTCACTTGATACCACTCCGCATGCGTTGTGTTTCGGCATCTGATTGTTTTCTATTGGCGCGCAGTTTAAAATGCTAAAAATATTATTTTATGTGCAATACGCATGCACAATTGATGTGAAATTTGAGAAAAGAAATTTGGTTGATATTGGGAACGCCTCCGGCTTGGATTTCGTTGATATTGGGAACGTCGAGTGTACTGACTAATTGCTCTGTTTTTGTGTTGAGCACGAACTATGCTTCAAGCAAGTTTTTTTTCCTGGTGTGATTTAGAAAACACGTTGTAAAGTACATAAAAGAAATTGTAATTCCTTTTTTAGAACTTCCAATTAATTCTTTCATTTTTACTCGAGTCTCCTTCTAAGGACACGCAAGCTCTCCAGCAGAAGGTATATAGTATGTAATAACTGCCACGCGGTCATATATACGGTACTTAAACTCATATATAGTGATCATTTGCGACAGAAGCTTAATTATTGAACATAATTGAGACAAAGGCATTTCTAAAGATTTCAAAATAAATTATTTAATCACTTGCGATATTCTGAATTAAGTAAGAAAGTGGTATGTGATTTATGTTCAATGAGGATGAGGGAATATTTTTCAACTTCGCTTATCCGGGACAGTGTTTAATTTTCGAAATGCATAGCAGTTGAGCATTAGTACCGGTACTTATATTTGTTGCTGGCAGTAAAATATCTGAAAGGATTATGTATTGCACTCGCTTTACACCTATCTTCTGTCTTGGAAATACCGAGTCTTCCTACTTGGGAATTTCGAAGATGGAGTTCCTATTTTTTAAATGCAAGGCATTATCGAATTAGCTGACTCATGGTGACTTTTTAATATGAGTTTCCGATCTGAAAGGTGAAAAACCTTACCTGCTCAGAAATTTCCACGTTTAGTAAAATTTCGAACCTTATCGAGTGGAACCACTCTGTTTCTTTTGGACACTTTCGAAATCCCTTGAAATTCCATAAATTCAAATAAAATCTTCTAAAAGTTTGGAAATAAGGGTATTTCAGATACCAGAAAAATATGTGGAGACAGGCTGTCAGGGGATGCCTCATAAATTTGCATGTATGTATAATCGAACAATAGAATCGGTACCGTTATTTATACACAATCTCTCAGCAGAGGGAAAGCCTTTTGGGTAAGAGACGCATCAAAGTGATTATATGTATACATCAAATAGATAGATAGGCGAGTCCTCGTGGAAAGTGAGAGAAACAGGAAGACAGATCGCCTCGATACGAAGGAAGTTGCTCGATCGGGTGCTATAATCTTCTGCGTTGTATAGAAACGCGCCAGTTCAAGAGAAATGAGGAGAAAGAGTCGAAGAGATGCGGGAAAGAGAGGGAAAAAAAGCACTCGTTAAGGCATGACCTTTAGTGGCGGGAACGTGGGAGGTTATAATGCACTTAGTGCACGGTTTCGTTTATCGTTGTCGTGGAGGTTGTGTTGTAGGATGAATGCAGGTCGGTGTGGCGGAGCTAGGAAGGGAGAGAGAAAGGGTGATGGGACGGAGATGATAGGGGAAGCGCTAGTGAGAAATAGAAGGAGAGCGAGGAGGTCAAAGGCCTCCCGCCTGGCTCTGTACAGTGCCAATGTGCATGAGTAACCACTGACTGAGCCACTTTACTCTCTACCGGCTACCCCCTCCCCCCCCTCTACAAGCTCTCTCGCTCTTTGAGTTCTCCCTTGTCCGACCATTCGTCGATAATGTATTCCACATACAGATCGACGCACCGGCATACACGAACTCTCGCTTACATACTTTCGTGCAATCGTGTACCTGGTGAGATATGCGCGTATATTTACGTTCAGTATTGGCACATATACGTGAGCCCAATGGCGTAACTAACGGGCACACAGTTAGAAAATTGTCGATAGTAATTTCTTCTCGGGGCCAGCCATGCATCACGTCATGCGGTTCACTGCGATCTTACAGGAATATTTTAGGGGATTTAAAATACATATTTCTTATGTGGATAAAAAAAGGGGACTTCATAATGTACAGAAACAACAAGCTAAAATTGGAATGAGATATTTTTTCGGTTTAAAATGTAAATCATTAAAAATTTGTATGTCTCAAATTAAAAGCGATAATGAATTTGATGTTGGAAGCGATATTAAAGTGGATTAATTAATACATTCAAAATTGGAGAATTAAAATTTTTAAGTGTCTGGCATTAACATAAATTTGGAATTAAGGGCATTAAAATTGAATTAGTTGAAACAAAATTATGTTTCCTATATTTTTTCTCGAAACGATATATTAAACGGGAAACTATTTTTATTTCCTTTTAAGCATGCAAATGCAGAGGTGACATTGAAGACAAGCCTGCAAATGAAGTTTCTTGTGAAATACACAATTGTTAAGCGCATATTCTTGACAAAACGTGTTTATCTTTAATTTTCGATATCACTCGAACAGATGGCGCATGTAGATTATTTATATCACTTGTGTATTTCCAACAAATGACGGATGTATTCTCATTTTAAGATTAACGTCATTTATGAGGAGGTAGGCCTGCTCATATTACAACACCTATTCCATTAACGCAACTTGATACAACTTTATTTCCAGAAAATAATTATGCATCTTTTTTCAAGGTTGCAAAATTGTCTTGAGTAAGCAAAACAATATGTTATGTTATACAGCCCAACCATTCATGATTTATAAGACGTACCCTACCCTTATAATCCTTGTCTGGTCTTGGACGTCACAAAGTGACTCAGCTCAAGTTTTCTCGTTTTTTTTTTTTAATTCTCGACTGTAACTTTTTTTTAATCCTCCCAAGCAAGTATAATGATTTAAACGAGGCCTGGGAGAGTTTGAACACGCATAAGCACCAACACAAGTATTTATATATAACCGCGACTCATTTATGTCGTGGAAGTGTTTTTGTTAAATCAATTTTATAACTGGTCGCACACCACGCCATTGAAGAAATCGTGTAGATGAAGACTGTAGACGAAGCTGGTTTATAGCACGCAGTGATGCGTAGAATTATCAATTCGAAAAAAGAAACCAACAGTCTTGACGCAAAATCGTAAAGACGATTGATGTATAGGCTCAGAGGTTGGCGGATTGGTTCAGAAATGCGCGATCTTAATCAGCGCAAAACAGACATTAGACCAATCAGTCTTAATTAATTATTGAGAAGCATCTTCTCTGGCCACTTGATCAATATCAGCGACTAGTGAACCTTGAGCGCTGTTATTTTCTATCTTTCTCAATTAATAGTTCATTACTCAGCCCCCCTGGTCCCCTCTCACTCAACCTTTCTCTCCTTGATGCTCTTTCTTCTTCGTAAATTCAATTTAATGCTTTCCTGCGCACATTTACGGGAGTTTATTGTGTTTGTAAAATTGATTTATTACATAAGATAACGTCCGTCTTCGTTTCTGGGAAACAAAGTTAATTGCCATGTAACTTTTCAATAGCGCATGTTCAATCATATTTCTCTTTGAATTGTTCAATATTCAAATGTGCATTTAAAATTAAAATATAAGTGATAAACGCAAGAGAGATAATTTATAAAATAACTACGTATTGCTTTCTTCCATAATTGCTCATTAATCATCTTTCAGAATAAAAGAAAGAATGTCCTTTTTGAGGTATTTTTTTCTCTTGGCGACGCACTGCGTCTTAAAAAAACTAGATGAAATTATCATACGCTCAGGAAATTATGAGACGTCATCTTTAGGATATAACACCTCACTTAAACCACCTATCAAGTTACATGGCTCGATACCCAACGTCTCCTCATTAACATTAATTAACATTAACTACCACTCGCAGCCTCTTTTACTTTCAATTGCACCTTGCGGATGCTAACTTGGATAACATACCAATAATAAATAAACATCGCAACTGCTTTACATGCATATAGGTTTTTTCCCCTGAAAAACATTATACATTCCTATTTCTTGTCAACAGCTTCGGGCAAGGCATTAAAGGCGCTATCGTGATTATTTTTTTGAAATAAAAAGTATATTTAGTCTTAATGTTGGATTTTTTCTTGGCCAGTGAAATTTTATATTTATATTATGTACACTAAAGTCAGCTAAAGTACTTGCGATTTTAAGAAAAACACTAATGAAACATTTTAAAAACTTTGTCCTATCTAAAAGTATAGTCGCGATGACACTCAAGGAAAATTTCAATGACTAATATTTTCCGTGTTTATAGATTGATATGACTTTCTTCTCTTTAAGTTTCGAGATGTTTAAACAAAAACAACTCTTATCGCTCATTATATCACTGATGAAGCACATTGCAAAACAGATTGCGTGAATATGTACTGTCTATGTCTATATATATGTTGAGCATATGCCTAACACCTGCTTTCTCGTTATTAAAGGTTCACGGCAAATAATTAAGGCTGACGAAATATATGTGCTGTTTGTATGAGGGTGCCATTGCATAAAAAAGTCTCCAAATGACTTGCACGATCAAGGCATGATTCACAAACTCATATGGTAAACACAATCTACAGTCTACACATATATAGAAGCCATTAATTGGTTAATTATCCTACCCTCTGTCAAGATAATAAAAATATACATCACTTTCGATTAGCTTCAGTTTAAAGGGTTGAAACATTGAACTCACAAAACAGGTGTTTCCCCTTTCTAATTCCTATTATCAGAAAATTAATATTAAATGCGCCTATATTCTATTAATAACATAATTCATATAGCTGCAACCGTAAAGAACATTTGCTGAGCAATTATGCCTCCTCCTATTTTTAATGCGATAGTATCATATTCATACTCAATTGCATCCTACAAAAATAGCTCTCGCGAAACGTTACATAAACAGAAAGATCTTTTATCTCCTCTAATAATGCGGAACCGATAGTGGCAATCATCAGCTGTAATCTTGATCGAGAAGTTTTTCGCTCGGACGCACTTTGGTATCGTGCGTGTTGTGTTAGTGTATAACGACACCATGCCACGGCAGATGCATGCGAACATGAATCGTTACTTACAAGATGGCCGTCACTGCCACGTGACCCCTTGCCGCTGCGCTGCCATGGACGTTACAACTCACGACTCACGACTCGACTCAGTTCCTCTCTACGTGCAGTTCTGCATATATATATATATATTCCGAGAGGGGTCGACCGCATTTTACGTACATCGTACACTCTCTCGCAGGATTACACAGACACTGGCAACACAGATAAGGAGAAGAGGGTGAGCGAATGTTGGTATTCGGTATGGACTGTGGGTCTCGAGACTCGAGTAGGCCGGCAAACGAGACCATTTTATTATTACTATTTGTTGCCTCTTGTACGTGTTTCCTGTTTGGTCGGGAACATGAATACCTGCGCGCACACTTCCTCCCTTTCGTGTCTTTTATTCCCATCATGTTTTACTCTTTTCTGTCTCCTTTTCCGTCGCATTTCTCTCTTCCTAAGTCTTTGCCCTTTCCAGAACTTGTTTCTCTCTTTCTCATCTCAGTGCCCCTTGCGATCAATCGACGCGCATTTAACACGTGGGTAGAACTCTTACAATTTTCCTGCGAGGCGGAGACGTTGAATGAAGGGACAAAAGAATCCACCTTTAGACGTTTGTTGTTCAGTAGCTTTTGTTACTTATTCCAGGCCTCGACCTTAACGAATGGTCGCGGCAATGTGAATTCTCCTTAAGGGCATGTGATACTTTACCATAAGAGCAAATTAGTTATACCAATTATACATTCACAATAATAAATATTTTTAGCTAATAAGAGTCAATAAACCTTCGTCTACATGAGAGGAAGGTTTATTGACTCTTATTTACTAAAAATATTTATTATTATGAATTTATAATTGGTATAACTAATTTGCTCTTATGGTAAAGTATCACATGTCCTTAATTGACGCAAATCCTCTCTGCTTAAAGGTCCAAGTTGAATGCTCTGAGTTTATAAGTTTAGAATACCTTGGGATGAACTTTCGCTTTTATGTAGAATAATTACCAGATTGCATTATTAAAAAATTAAAAGAAATATATCTTCCCGAACAGTGTTAATTGCTTAGGACTTTCTTCGCAAATCTAAAAAGTGTCACGTAACTTTATATACCAAAGCATTCGCCGAGTACGGTTCAAACTGCATGGTGTATATATATTCTTCCCCGACTTTTCAGCACACTATTTGCCCGAGGGGGGAATCACTGTCGAAACTGTTAATGTCTGCCCTTTTTGGACTTTCGCTTCATTTTGTTACATATACTTCTCTTTGTTCGACTCGTGCATGATGAGTCTAGCTGTTCCCTGACTCGTGAATCACGAGATCACGAGTAGTCAGGAGACGAATCTCTATGCGAGTTGATTCGAGAGTGAACCACCGCCCCTCCTCACCGCATATCTCTTTTTCTTCATCTCTTGATCTCTGTCTCGAGTCAGGAGTCGATAGCCTCGTCGAGAACGCGATAATGTTTTAAAATAGAGAGGAAAGAATTTGAGGATGGTATTACTTGATCGGACATTCGAACTGCTGAATTCAGTTAGAAATTCATGATTGTAAAGATCAACGAGGAACGTATTCTGGATATCCCTTGAAATTCCAAAGCATTTTAATTGAAATGGTTGAAATAAATGATGTTATTCATTTAACGTTTTTCATGTATTATGAGGTTGCGATGTCATTCCAAATCCCCTTTTAAAATCCTTGAAATCCCATTTGTTTTGAAAATTCAAATGTTCCTCGACCAAGAAAGAAAGCATGAGAAAATTTTGCAAAATATCACTTTCATTCCCTCCCTAATCGATGAAATACAAATACGAGGGTGTTGGAGGGGAGAAGAAAATAGGATAATAATATGTATGCATTTTATTTGAGGATGGCTGAATAGCAGGCTGAGCATTCGGTTCTGAACGGCGCGGATTTACGGACTTCGGAGGGGATGATGTCCTACTCTATATATATATAAATATACATATATAATATACTCTATAGAATCGATGCCGACTTGCGCAAACACATACCACGCAACACACAGACGCGTGTGCTACGCGTGCCGGTTCTTTGCAATGGAGCCTGCATTAAGTGGCATAGTCTCGATCAAGGTCGTTCCCTCTTCAACGTTGTGCTTGGAATCGACGCCATTCAAATTCACTTCGTGCCAGACGAGTCTGAGGCACACAGACACTGTATAAATACTGCTCTTAGCCTCCTTTACCATTTTCCTTTATTATCGATTGAAATCATTTAACCCGTTATTTCAAAACAATAAGAACTTACATAGCGCGTCTATTTTTCCTATAACTATTTCCATCACATTGCTTTGATATACAGTATCTGGGTCTGAAATTAATTTGCATGCTGATATTAGCATCAATTCGCTTAAGGTCATGCGTGACGCGACTGCGAAAACTGTAGCATTGTTTCCAGCAAATGAGTTTGAATTGTCATTCGACGTTGGAAGACATAATTGCCTGTGCGAACTTGTATGATGATTCATCCAGTCGGTAGAATAAAAGGATTTCGACTCATTGCCGTGGAACAATGGAATCGTTTAGCGGTATTTTAGCTTCTGCGTTAAATTCCTTCAAAATCAACTTCATTGGCCTTATTATACTTCCAGTTCATTGTCTCGAGTTAATTAACTACTTGCACTATTTCCGCAAGATTTATGCTTTTATAATAATTACTTTACACACCACTAGCATGCAATTGTTTGCATTAAGATTAATGAAAACGTTTTCTTTGTTATACAGGTAAGTGTACTCGAGTTTATGGACATATATAAGGTTAATCTATAAGGACCTGCGTGAGTACAATCTTAGATCTAATCATATACTCTTTCTAATGTTTCGGATTATAATTTCACTTCACCTACACATATTTTATGAGTTTTCACAGTTTTCGAAATTAAGTCTGGATAGCGTGACGTACTGGCTACTGTCTCGGTGTTAATGGGTTAATTAAAATTAGAACAAGGATCAGGTAAAATACGCTCTCTCAATCCGAATTAAATCTTACTAATTAATTGCATTTTCATGTTAATTCAAATAGTGCGAAGTCATTTACTGTAAATTAGTTAAAAATTACCAAGTCAATTAGTAACAAGGACGAATTAAAGTAATTGGTAACTCGCAACTAATTGAATTAGTAACAATAGTATTAAAGGAAATAGTAAATACTTACTATGAATAAATTAGCTAGACTTTCTAAATAGATTAATAAGTTGTTTTTACTAATATCACTTTAATATGTGACTTACTATATTTCATTTAGTAGAAATAAGTGGAGAAATTACTAATTTAGTATTCAAAGATATAAGACTATAACTAATTAAATTATTTAGTTAAATTTTTACTATGTAATTCAGATTGAGGGAGGGATGTAATATTGTAGAGCTATACTCTTCTGTCCTTGGAAGACGTGCGTCTGCTAAACGAGTTCATTAAATTCCAGCATGAATATCTGTGAAGAGCCATTGTAAATATCCCTTTAATACGCGCAACTTTCTCCCTCACGCATTCATACCGGCCTAAAAAGTAAATAATATAGAGGCGAAACTCGCAGCTGTCGGGAATGCGAGAGACAGTATATATACACTTGAACCCAACATTAACTCTTATACTCTTCAGCATTACATAAGCCAACAGGCTTTTAAGCCTTTATATGTCCTTTATGAATAAAAGGAATCATATACATATGAAGCACCAGGTCGGCTACCGTAACAAATGCTTATATATTTTGTTTAATAAAGAGTAGATTCATGCTCCTGTCAAATTCCTCAAGTTATTTGACAAATTTACGAAATCACGAGACCTATTTAATGATGATTATGGGTGAGTCATATATCGATTCACACAATATACATATGTAGTTGATAATACACTCCTCAACACGCAAAGACGAAGTTCTATGACTAACCAGTATGAAACGTTAGTCATGGTTATATGCTTCTATAGCTCTGGAAACCTAGAACGTTCCACATAAACCATGTATGATGCCAGTCTCGAATATTAATATACGAGAAGCTACCTGAAACGGGTTACGTTACACATCCGCCTGTCGATTGAATAATATCGAAGAAACCATGTTATAAGTGGTGCGCGTTGAGTGTTACCGTCTCCATCGAGGTCTCCATAAAGCTTCCGAATTGAGTTCGTAATAATCTCAAGCCTCAAGAGGGTTTTAGTTATTTTTTAATAGATTCACAAGAGTAGGAAGGTCGAAAATACATTTGCTTAAATATCTTATGTAATTTCTTCACGAAGGCTTACGTATGTTTGGAGACTGTTAATGTCATTCAGCAGTTCCTTGAACGTGCTCGGTGACAACTCTGCAGTCTTGTGTCTCTCGAAAGTGACAGATGTGTTTTCGAGAATGCAGAGTCAATAGTTGAGAAGCATTTCACTTGATTATTCAAAATTTCGAATCTTTTGACTGATATTCACATTGCGCATTAAGTTTTTCTTAACAGTCTTTTCTTCTCGTCAAGGTCGCGAGATACGGCTATCTAAATCTAGAGTTTGAAGACAAAAAACCTAATATGTAAGTATAAAAGAAGAGTCGTATGATCTTATATTGTTTTTCTTATATATTGTTCTCTTGTACTTTCTCACGCAGTTTCTGAAGTAATTTATGCCTTGTGAAGCGACTTCCTCCTATGTTTGTGTATATAAGGAATATACATTTCGCAAACGGGACTGACATACATGCAAAAAAGGCTTCTGTAAGCTACGAACATTGGAATTCGAGACGTCGTTCCGAATTCGTGAAACTTGTGTTCATAACAAAGGCTATTTTCGTGAAAATCAGCATAATTTAAGTGGGGAGAATTATTCTTGAAGAAAAGCGTGTGGTTAGAGTAAACAAACACAGATATCGGTTAGCGGGAATAGTCAGTAAAAATGAAGAGATAAGCGTAATCAGGGAATTGAGTACTTGATAGATAAAAATAGAATAGATTAGCAATTGTCAAGGAAATAAGAGATTGCTTTTTTTTCACAATGGGTAATATTGTGATAAGACATACGCAATATCTTCAATTATTCATAAATCTTGAGACGCCATTTGCGATTATAAATATTTTCAGATAAACCAGCGCCATTTTGTTCACTTTGAAGCTTTTCTAAACTTTCTGACGGATTTCGAAAAAAGATGATAAACGATAATAAATCTGAGAATAAATCCCATAAACTTCATTTTTAAAACTCGCGGACTTTTCCTTGATATTTCCAAGATTAATTAATATTATCCCTTAATACTCAAGTCAAAAGGACCTTAATTTTAATTTAAAAGATTTCGTAAAAAAATTGAAAGGATTTGAAGAGATTTTTTTATTTTTTATCAATTAAAATTAGGTGAAAAATGAATGAGAATCGTTCTGTGACTTCAAGTTTCGAACCAAATTTGAAATGGCTTCGGTCTTGACATAAATAAACACTGATCTGATGAGAAGAAAAAGAGAACATTATGTACGTCATGCAGTACATACTCTCTACATGTAAACCTATTTTAATGCATTTCCATATTAATTTAAATACCTTGAAATCTTGTGAGATTCCCTAAAACCCATTGAATTCTTTGAATGGATCAGTAAAAGTCTGATGTGGAGGGTTCTTGGCAGCGCATTTTACGATCGGGGGAATAGCACGATGGTGGGGCGGAGGGGAAAGTCGACTGTTCGCGGACTGTGGGGGATCAACGGTGCGGCGAGTGAGGGGAGGGAATTCGATGGTGGGGCGAGCTCTCCTCGTCAGTAGAGTAGCGGCTTTTGAAGTGGGTTGTTCTCACGTCTCTTCGTCCTGAATTAACGGGATTATCTCACAAAACACAAGTATCGGATTTAATAACCCTTTCCAGTGAAGATTCAGTGCCAAAATTACAATTCACGTGGATTAAATCTTCAAGGAATTTCACGGTGACAAGTTTCATGGGGCTAGGTCGTATCTCGTCCAAGGTCTTTTGTTCTCGGTGAGTCCGGTGTAGCGAATTCCAAGTGCTTCGAAGTGCAAGATCTCTTACATCGCAGTTGATTCTGGAGTCGCGCTACCAAAGAGTGTGAAGTTTTTTTTTAACGTAACAAATCGCGGTGTTTGCAGGTGCGCCACCTTTCTGGATTGATGAGTGGAGAAATAAGGCAAAAGCTCAACCGGGAAATTTCGTGATCGTTCGAGCAAGTAACGAGTGCACGACGCGCAGCCATTGTTTGAGGAGAGGTACCGCTCTCCGTGAGCACCAGTAGAGTTCGTGCCAGGCCAATTATTTGTAATAGGTGTGCGAGTATATTCCCCGTACTTGTTTCCTTGATTCGGTTCGCATTACGTTCAAGTGCAAGGTGGAATTGAGTGTTGGGAAGGACAAGCAAATTGGATGCTTGTTTGGTTCTTAGGAAGAGTGAGATAGTGATCTCTCGGGGACGAGAGATGCGTATTGCGTAGCCCTTGAGCTGAAGAAGATCTTGGTAAACGAACGATGATATTGGAACAATCTGTCGCCGACTCAAGGACGGAAGCATGCCACCAGTGCTAGGAGGTGCGATGGCGGTCCTTCCGGCGAGCCCGCAAACAGCCACCCAGGGTACCCCGCACCCCTTAAGCCAGACCCAAGTTCTGGGTAGCCAGGCCCAGCCCCAGCTGCTCTATCAGCCCTACAATTTGATGCCAAGTGGCTCGCCCTCTCATCAGAACACAGCCTTTCAGCATCATCATCATCATCATCTACATCATCTCGCTTCCGCTCAACAGACCTCTTTTTTGCAAGACCCTAACAAATCCACTTCTGCCCACGCTGTGTAAGTTTTTCCTCTATCAAGCCATTTTATTCTTTTGTTCGTGACGAAAGTCGAGTGATTGCGCGGGGAAGATAAAAGTATTCCAAGTTCTTATCGGCAAGCCGTTTCACAAAGGTGTATATTACGCCTTCCGAGTCGAAAAAAAATGTTCTTTTTCTTTGACCTTGAAGAAGAAGAAAAATAATAAGTAAGAGAGATAAGAGTTGTTTTTCTGATGAGTGTTCAGAGTTTTCGATACACAAGATCCGGAATTTCTTCGATTTGGAGCGGGTACAACGACCTCGATTAACTTCCGAAACCCGATACGCGTCGGATTATTTTAAAGGTCTTTCGAGTTGGAAACTTTCACAGAAAAAGTATTTAAAATTAAAGAATTAAAAAATGAGTCGCATCACAGAGTGAGGAAGTATCTAATTATAATATTTGTTGAGAAAAAGGGGAAATCGAATTTCGGGAATAGAACTTGGATACTCTACTTAGCGACTTTTAAGTTATATATAGACGTCCGAGTAGACGTCTTATCGCGTTTCTTTGTTTGAATTGCCTCCCTTTTATAAAATATATACATACCCAATTCACAGTAGATAAAAAGGAGATTTCGGTGACAATTTCGAGTCAGAGAACGAAATAAAACCTTTAAAAAACGGCATAATCGATTACCCATGAAACTTGGACGAGGCGGTATCTCTGGCCTGGAACGAATCTTGTTGGGAATCGAGATGTCGATAGATAGTCGACCCTGAACCGGAACAGGGAGAAACGTTCTATACGTGACCAGCAGAGTGAAACTTGAAATGACTCGACAAGCAAGTCTAATTACTTGCCTTTCGTTTTCGAGCAATTAGTCGTATCGCCAGGACGCTTAAAACTGGAACTCGGCAATTTTTTCAACGCACATGCTTGCAGGTGGAAATTTAAGTGATCCATCGCTGTTATATCATCCGACATAATTCTGCGTGACTCGTCGACTAGCAGTTTTTATATCGTGTTAGTTTTTCTTGTCTCGACTTGGAGATTTCTCAAACTTTCACGGGAGTGAAACATTTTCCTTTAACTGACATGATCTTTTTCCTTCAAGTGTGATACGGGACTTGATAAATATCAATAGGAGGATTATTCTGATAATCTTAATAGTAATTCTTTTAGTCCGATAATAAATTCCAGAGATTGTGAAATTGTCGACAACGTCCATTTAAAGATGTCGAAGGTCGAAGTCCAGGTGGGAAATTAATAGAGCCTCTGACAAGTGGAGAGACAAGATAGACGGCAGTGCATGGGATTCTTCTGACCGGGAAAGGAGAATTCCGGTTTGGTTCGTCGAAGGCCACCAGTCTACAGATAAATTTCGCTCGCAGACTGGTGTTCTCATAGTGCGTAAAATACCCAACGACACGAGCCTCGCTCTCATATAATGAACCTTCGAAAAAGCGTAACAATACGGTTAATCAGGCGCCTGGTTGCTTCCATTCAGCCAAAAAAAAAAAACCTTTTAGACATTCTCTTTATTGCCTCGTCAGGTTGAGGGGGCTCAGGTAGAAATGTTTCAAGTCCACCTTCGATACCATGAATCTTGACAAAACCGCACAGGCTTTTGTTCCGAGAAATCTTCTACCTGCTCCTCAAACTTGTGGATTAAAGCCTATATAGATATAATATAACGTATTTTGGTTGGAGGGAAAAGTATTCCGGTTTTTTACACGTAGAGTTATTAGAGGTCAGTGAAGGTCGAATAGCTCGAGTCATTCGGAATGCCTAGAAATACAAATGTTGCATTATCTATTGGACACTAAATGAAACCACTCACATTGCGGTGATTGTTGGGCAAGTTAGAAAAGACAATTTCGCAATCTACAGTTTCAATTCTGATTTAGTCATGTCTTCCTATTCCACAAAGATGCAATCTTGCTTTCCTTTGTTCTTTTCTCTTCATCTATTACTTGGATTTGTATTCGTCACCTGTACTTTAGAATCGAGAACAGAGCTGCCAACTGATTGTCTATAAAATCAAATTATTGAAGATTAAGATATTTTAACATAAGATAAAATTTGGACTCTTTAGGAATTAGTTAATTATTGATCATTAGTTACAACGCCTAAAAATACAGGAAAAACGAAACTTCTTGAAGGTCGTATTTCGTCGGAACGGAAAAGTCAACAGTCCTCTGCCATCAAAACTTGCTCTTGTATATATTTTTAGACTCTAATTCGTAGAGTAGAAAAACGGTCGACTTGTCAAGCGCAGAAACGAGATTTTCAAATGGTTTCTCGGTTGGATGTGAGCAGCATGCATCTGGTGATTTGGTCTGGTAGCGGTAGGTTTGTCTTTCTTGACCATTCCTCGATTTGTGTTCTCCTCTGGATTCTCTCTTTCCCTCATCTTTCTCGCTTCAACCTCTCACTTCTCTTTTTCTTGCTCGCTCGATTCTCTTGTGAAAAGCAGTGAATCACAACCGTAAATAGGCCCGTACCCAGGAGTTTGTATCGGGGTGAGGGATGGGGGGGGGGCACAGATTCAAAAGTAATATCACCGAATATCGATAATTGTTTATACATATACTTTTAAGTAAAAATTTACAAAGAACTGAACTTTCTGAAATTTTTTTTGGGGGGAGGGGCTCCCCCTAGGTACGTGCCTGACCGTAAAATATAACTGTGATCGTCAAGTCCTCAGGGTTACCATCTAGGTCGATCAAGACCTGCCCCATCGCTTGCTTTCTTTTTGCGTAATACCGAAATATCTATTAAGATTCGCCTCGAGCACACTCGTAATGGCGATTCGACACACGCCCTTCGTCCAGAGAAACCGTGAAAGGTTTTTTGTAATTGAAAAAGCAACGGGCGGTCTCAAAAAGTTACGCTATTGTATAGAGATAATGCTAATTTATTCTAAAGCGATATTTTCCTATTTAAAGGAGATAAGATTTCACCCACTCTATAGACTTATCTATCGTTGTCAAACAACATCTACGATATATATTTTTTTATATATAGAGTTATAAAGAAATTTTTTAACACAACGAGAAGTCATTGCACTCGAGGCAAAAAAAATTCTGTTTGCCCTTATTGCATCCGATCTCCCTTATTTAATCTTAATATATAATCTGGAATTTTATGCAATGAGAGTTAGATTCTTGGGATCTTATCAAAGAACGCAAAAGCGATTTACGTTATCCGAGACGATTCGTGCCTCTCTACACTTTTACTCACTTGTGTTTTTGAATCGGCACCTATCATTGAGGAAATGGCGAGGGAAATGGGTCGTAAAATTACGACAATTACGATTTAAGAAGGATTCTTGAAAAATTAATTTATGAAATTCGGAATAATGTGTTAAATACCTATGTACCAGGAATTGTTTTGACTTTATTCCAAGAATTTATAGGGAGTTGCCCCCTTTTTCTGTAAGTTATTTAGAATTCCTCTTGTTCTGTGAGTTATTTAAAATTATTATATCTTTCAAGGACATTTAGACACTTCAGGTAATCTAGAGTAGTTTTTTTTCTCTGATTTCAAATGTACATACATTTTTTGATACTGGAGTGCGTCACAATACGAGAAACATGTGGGTAATTAATAATAGATACTTTTACATCACATGTAAAACTTTGTGAACGTGCTCATAAACTGCTAAAGCACTCCTGTTCGTGCATGTATGTGACACGATCTCATTACTGATAAACACGTATAACGACTGTTCATAATACGCACTTTACACAAGTCAAGGCCAAAATGGCGGGCGAATGCTTAACGACTCACGTTATCAACCTTTGCAATATCGGTATCAGTTTCTTTCTTTCTTTCTTTGATGTACACACACACACACACACACACACACACACACACACACACACACACACACA
>CAJFCO010018467.1:141769-159230 GCA_904066015.1 Synergus gifuensis
TTTTATTACATATATTTTTGTTTAATCTCATTTTATTTACCAGAAGTTTTGAACGTTCAGATGAACGAAATATTCTTTCTCAATTCTATTTTATCCAGAAATATTGTTCTAATTAAATATAACAATAGACATTACAAATTTCTTTCATATTATACATAATTATTTTTAATGCAAATGAATCAATATTTTAAAACTGTTACAAGTTTCAAATACAATCAATTAATTGAAATTCTTTAAAATGAATCATTACTCCGAAAAAATTAGTCATCGAAACTTTTCTTGACTCTCATCGACTCTAGGATACGTCAAAAGTTTTCAAATACTTCATAAACTTTTTTTAAAAATCTAAAGTACTTTTTGTGAAGAATAAGAACAGCTGTCGAAACTTTTTTTTTTTGACATATAGATTGAGATGTTGAGTGTCACTTAAAATTTCAAAAACTGTTTTAGAATTCTTCACGAAAAGTACTTCAGATTTTTAAAAAAAACTTTGTGAAGTATTTCAAAATTGTGAAATACTGATTATTTTTAACAATAATCAGTTTTTTTCTCACAGATTTTATTTCAATTCATGCACTCAACTTTTTTTTTTATTTGAAAGTCAAACGAACCATGTACAATCTTCTTGCATGCATCTTTGATATTAGACTTTGTAACGATCTATCTTAATGAGAAGCGTCTTCTGTTGTTTATCCCCTGAGAAACTGATAAAACCTGCGAGGATGTCTAATGCATACAAGAGCGGTTGCGTCGTGCGATTTATGTCAGAGAGATTACAGTGTATATAGTATAAAACGCGCATAAATTGAGCGCAGCGTTAACATTTGTGATGTGCAGGGTCGTCAAGTGACCTCCAAGGATATATCGTAACACATATACTTATCGCAGATTTTTCTCAGCCATTCTCTTTGACCGAGATGTTATTCGTTGAAGGGGTAAAACTTGGCTTTGGGCCCATAGCTGACTCCTGATTTCACACACGGGGGCGGAATGATTTCATATATGTAGTATCGAGAAGCTGACGCCGAATTCCGCCCTGGATGGATTATTTTTGTTTCTCTGTTCGTGTCAGCAGTGGACGATTTAAAGTATAGCAATGGAAATTCTTGATGAATATTAATTCTCTACTCCACATTCCACCAAAGTAATGCAGAAGGGACAAAAGCAATTTATTTTTTAGAGGCTCTACACTGTTAAAAAAAACTTCAATTACTTTAGTTGAAGTTTTATTCAATTACCGTAGCTGAATGAATTTTAAATAAAATATAATTGATTTTTCAACCAAATAGTTGAATTTTCAACCAAATAGTTGAACTTTCAATCACAGTAAATGAAAAATGGTTAAATTTTCAATATATTTCTAACAGTATATATACAGTATTACGTTTATTTGACATTCTCTATTTTTCGTTTTACATAATAAGGAGATATTCTGAGAATCTTTTAAATTGAATTAAAAAAATAATCACGAAACTTGTTTGGATCTAAGATTTCAAGAACTGGCTTGTTTTGCAAAGTAGTTCACATTAACATAAACTGGTTGCCAAATTCCTGAGAAGAAAATCATGAATTTCTGGCCGGGATCGCATGTCAATTTTCTCACGATCGAAGGCTATGAAACATATATTTGACCTTCGCGGAATGAAAATTGACAGTTTAACACATAGTCGAACTGTAGTGCGTTCACCTTCTCTTCGGCTTTGTCTTTCAAATCTGTTATTTCCTGCGATATTGTTTTTTTTTCCCCTCCCCGATAATAATTTCTGTAAACTGACTCGAAAGATTCGAGGGTATCTTTATAGCGTCGCTTGACCAAAGTGGTTGTTTGTCAGGTACATAAAAAAGTAAAATATATATTACACACTTTGACCCAAGGGGCGCATGATTCGAAACTGTTAAAAAAGAAAGGCCTTTATGTACGTAATCAAACTGAGAACTAAATTACTCAAACCGCAAATTACGTAGCCTTAAAAGAAAGTGAGAAATATCACATGGTATTGACTATAATTACAGCTCTATTTTAACAAAATATACTGGCGGCCCTGAGAGTAAAGCTCTTCTTGAATTTTGGTATTTTCATAGTGGCACATGTACTCAATTTGGCTCCTGGATCTTCGCCAAATGTTTACGGAAATAGAGAAAGGATGAAACGAGAGAAGCAACCAACTTGGGGAATAATACGTTAATTATATAGTCAGTCTTTATCTAGAGGACTTACTCTCGTCTTTCAATAATCTGCTTGAGTTAAGATTATCCTATTTTGTATCAACATGGAAAATTCACAATGATGCGACATGATAAAACAATTAACTTTTCAGCGAAGCCTTAAGTTTTGCAAGTCTACTTTGACTATTTCTATACTCCACATGTAAAGATTGCCTCGAGCTTGGCAAGGGTCTTTTGCCAAGAGTTCGATAACCCCCTTTAGAGTGCAGAAAGTAGGTAATTTTCGAGATTGTTTACCTAATATTATTGGTAGTAAAAATAAATACATGAGGGGTTGATCCATTCGAATCTTTGAAAGATTTGAAATTCCATAAAATCTATTGAAATATTAAATCTGGTGTAAACTAACAATTTGTCCTGCGGATTTTTTTAGACATTTTCAAAGTGCTTCCGAACTTCTCTACTTTTTTTTTTTTTTTTTTTTACTTTTTATTAGATTTTTGTTTAATTACTTTTTTGTAATCTTCTTAAAAACACTTAAAATAAATTTAACATTTTTTGAAGTTCGTAAAAAAAAACATATCGTTAATTTTCTTTAGATGCAAATGTTATTGAGTGGAGCGTGTGTCGGTTTGTGATCGTATCAAATTATTCTGTCTGACGATGAAAAAGTAGGGTCGGGAGATGTATAGTTGGATCGATCGAAGGCGATTAAATTTCCGTCCACCCTCGTTCATCGCTATTATTTGGCTTTACGTCCTTCCACGGGAGCTTCCATTCAGTTTCGTTCGTTTGGTTACCCCAACTTTACCCCTGTCTACCTCCTCATCGATCAGCGATGTCGCTAGAAACACCCTTACCATTTTCAACCTCACCAAGCTCCAACTTTTACACAGTCGTTCACCCTCTGCGCCCATTCTTCGAGTTATCGATTGCCCTCCTCTTCAGAATGTCCACAGTACCTTGGAATATCACAACACCGCCAATTCCCTTAAGGGCATGTGATACTTTACCATAAGAGCAAATTAGTTATATCAATTATACATTCATAATAATAAATATTTTTAGCTAATAAGAGTCAATAAACCTTCGTCTATATGAGGCGAAGGTTTATTGACTCTTATTTACTAAAAATATTTATTATTATGAATGTATAATTGGTATAACTAATTTGCTCTTATGGTAAAGTATCACATGCCCTTAACCACCATTTTCCCGAGAAAGGATTGTCTTAAAGAAAATAAATTCTACTCGAAATTCAACAAGATTTTTCAATGCTTTTAAAAGCTTTTATTTTTCATTTCAAAATGTGATTGATTTCATTTTAAACAAATATGGTTAAAATATTTTACTGTTAAAATATTGTTTCATTATTAATTTGCATTGAAAATAATTATGTATAAAAGAAACTGATGGTAGCGTATAGCCAGGACTTTAATCTAGATAGTTTTGTAGCTTGCGACATTTTATTATACGTTAAAATATTACGATGTTGATTTGAATTCCTTATCAGAGAGAAAAGTGGTTTCTCAGGGCCTAAAATCTTTTAAATTTCGGACTACACACTTTTTCCCCCACCCTTCTTCCCGGACAAGAAATTTCGAAAATTGTTATTTTTTCAACTATAAATATAAGTAAACAGTAATTTAAATAATTTTGAGATTAAATAAATAGTTGAAATCAATATTTATAAATATTGTTTACTGCACCCTTTTTTATTTCGGACTGTACACTTTGAAATTCGGACTACACAAAGTGTGCGTACTACACATACATTTTAGGCCCTGTTGATTCTGATTTAAAGCTTTAATAATTCCAGATATTAATACAGAGCAATGAAATCAGTGTGAATCAGAGATACATATGACTGTTATCTTTTTCTTGCACGCGATGAATTTTATTGCAAACTATTTAAAATCGCAAACTTGCATTCTCACGCTTTCTGCACTCGAGTGCAAACTTGTCGTGTTTTCTATATGACGTAATACTCGAAACTTAGGATTTCAATTTCAATCCAAGAAAATGTGCAGATTAAAAAGTACCTACTCTCAAAAAAATGTCAAAATTCTGGTTATTTTACTCTTACTATTTTTTTCTCGATAATGTGTTATTTTAATCAGAATTTCTAGTTCAACAATTAGAATGCTGGTTAAATTAATTAGAAAAAATAACAAGGGCATATATTTAACCATAATTGTATGCTAGTCAGGATAATTGCGTTATAAAAATCGACTTTAATCTTATTTACAATCGTAACTATTGAACTCCAGACTATGGGTGTTGCAACATAAGAAAATGTTCATGATTCATGATTCACAAGTTGTATATTAAAGCACCTTTCACCAAGTTCACTCATGGAAAAGACTGCGGATAGTCTGAAGCATGGAGTATAGACATAAGGAGACCAAAGTAATGTAACGCAAAATAAGAACATTTTTCGGGAAGTACACACGCCTGAAAAATATTCTTATTTTGCGTTAAGTCCATGTACAGGACTTTGGTCTCCTTATGGTCTGAAGTAAAACACGGTCCATGGTCTGAAGTAAAACACGCAAAAGTCGGCGCCAATGGGAATGAGGTATACAACTATAGTGCCACTGCCGGTCGCTACGCGGCCGTCGTCGCACTACAGTTTCTATAATATTCTTTTCTACATTCAATGCCAATGCTTTCTTAATTCGATACTTTTCGAGTTACATGCGAGATTTTCGATATTCGACTCTGTTCAATTCGAGATTTCATGTCATGACTTTTCTATAATAGGATATATAATAGGATTCAATGCATCATTCAGATAAACTTAGGTGTATACGAATGTAAATGCAAATGCAAATGAAAATGCAAAAGCATATGAAACTACAGTTTAAGTTTAAATCTCGTTTAAATCTCGTTTAAATATACGTACTAATTAATATTTATGTACCAACTTCCTCAATAAACTTTAAAGCAAATTTTTACATTCTCATCAGAGAATGTATTATTTTAGGATATCAGTATCAGTATTGATTTAACTTGTAAATATGATAAATTTAGAGTATTGTTATTAAGTCTGGAACGTGCTCTAAAGGTGTTATATTTTCTAAAATGAAATACGCAGACAAATTTGTATTTACAATCTTTTACGAGCGCTGACGTTTCACTCGTCGAACTGAGCCAAAACGTTATATAGTCTAATTTTACTTGGCTCAATAGTCATATGCGAGTACGAAAATTACTTTTTGCGTACTAATTTCCTACCTTTCTTATCCATTCTTACACCAAGATTTTATCTCTATCTAGAGAGTCCAAATGGATATACTTCCGAAAAGGGGATATGTCCGATTTTCTTCGGGCTCCGTGTACTTATGTATTTTGATGCGCTGATTACGAATATGATAGTGAAAATTGGCGACTAGTCGATTTTCATGGTAAAAACCATGAAAAATCCATAAAATAATGGTTTTTTTCGATTATCTCAGCTAATATGTAAAATAACAAAAAATGTTTCAAATAAAAGTTATAAATCTCATCGAAACACACTTTTTTCATTCAAAACATTTTTTCGTACGAGTGATAGTTTTCGAGAAAATCAGCGATATATCGATTTTTATTATTAAAACACCCATAAACCATGCTTCTTCACATTCTAAATGCATGGAATGGTAAAGGAAATATTAAAGGGAAATGGTTAAAGGAAATGGTAAAGGGAAATGACAAAGGGAATGTTAAAGGGAAATTGTAAAAGGAATGGAAAAGGGAATGGCAAAGGGAAATGGTAAAGCGAATGGCAAAGGGAGTGGTGAAAGGAAATGGCAAAGGGAATGGTAAAGTGAATGGCAAACAGAAATGGCGAAGGGAAGGGTAAAGGGAATGGTGAAGGGAAATGGCAAAGGGAGTGGTGAAAGGAAATGGTAAAGGGAATGGCAAAGGGAGTGGTGAAAGGAAATGGCAAAGGGAATGGTAAAGGGAATGGCAAAACGAAATGATTAAAGGAGGGGTAAAGGGAATGGTGAAGGGAAGTGGCAAATAATAAAAATCGATATATCGCTGATTTTCTCGAAAACTATCACTCGTACGAAAAAATGTTTTTAATGAAAAAAGTGTGTTTCGATGAGATCTAAAACTTTTATTTGAAACATTTTTTCTTATTTTGCATATTAGCTGAGATAAATGCAAAAAAACCATGATTTTTATGGGTTTTTCATGGTTTTTACCAAGAAAATCGACTAGTCGCCAATTTTCACTATCGTATTCGTAATCAGCGCGTCAAAATACATAAGTACACGGAGCCCGAAGAAAATTGGACATATCCCCTTTTCGGAAGTACACCCGTCCAAATTATTCAAATATAGGCGTTAAAGTACTTCGGGGTATCTTTTTTTTTTGTTTTCTATGTAATTTTTGCAATCCGTTTAAAAACCCTTAAAATAACTAGAAAATTTTTGATGTCCCTTGACATCATAATTTACAAGACGTATTGTTATTTTTAAACACATTTAATCTTATCTGTCTGATGTAGTGCGCAAATTAATATAAGATAGGATCTTCGAAGCGACCGGCTTTCTCTATTGTTAAACAAAACACAAACATTCAGGTGTAAGATAAAGTTTCTTATACTTTCTTAAAATTTCAATTACATAATTGAAACCAGGCTGTTTGTATCGAAATTTCGGTAGTTAGATTAAATATGAGTTGGCTTATTGTTTTCCAACATTGAATCTTTAATCACAATTTGAAATTTACAAACACGCCCGTCCTTGAAACGCAATCTTCAACTCATGAATTAAGATTTAGGTTGTGCTGCGAAAATTACGTCATTCCGTTTGTATGTGAAGCCAATTTCACAATTTCACGTTTGTGGCGTTGAATCTTACAATATCCTTGGAATTAATTCAAATTTTGAAGAGAAGTGAATTGAATATTTTCCTATATAATTAAATATAAAATCACTTGATCGTTGATTTATCCATGAATTTAATTGTGACGTATACCTAAACCTGCTGACTATTAGGCAAAAAATTGTACATAAATATTTGAAGAAAATTTCGATTAAGGTCATGGCTCTAGCTAATTACTTTCTTCCTTGTTTTTTGACTTATTTCTTGGAATAACATATTTAATTTTAAATGCTCTTCTGGCACTCGGCGAATCAATAGTCTCGAACAAGTTCCGTTAAAACTTTCTCTCGCTTGCACGAAGAATAACGTAACAGACTTACGCAATAAATCAGAGACAGATTTAGTTCCGATTACAGGTGCACGAGCTGATTTCAAATAACAGTTATTCTACTTTAACTTGTACATTCATTGAACTTTACAAGCATCGTAGATTTCTTTCATTTACATAAAATGCATGATCTCGCGACCTTCGAAAATAAACAAGAGTAGTATGATTTGCATTTTACAATTTATGAACTAGAAGTTGGATTATTCATCTAAACTGTATTTAATTAATACAACCATTTTTTAATTAAGTTTGTCCAGTAATCTAAATATTCTAAATAACAAGTTGAAGTAAATTATATGTATTTCAAAATAGGGTAATTGCACCAATAGTGGGTTATCTTTTGGACTTTATTTTAAGATTGGACTTTTAAAGATCTCAGTATAATTCTTAATCAAGAGACTCAAGTTGACTTTTCTATGATCAGATAAAACGTCTATGCGTACTTGAGGTTTTTTTTTACATTAGAGTCTGACATAAAATACAATCACGAATATCGGTCGTAGTCGCAACGAACAAGTTTGTTGCGAACCGGTTGGAGGAGAAAATGAAAATAGAAAAAAAAAGTCCAAGCAAGAATGCGTAAGTCCTTTTTTGGTGATCTGGGATCCGTGGTTCTGGTTTCGGTTAATCGGGACAGGATATTTTTTAAGGTTGTCCTGCTCACTTACCCATCCGGTTGACTATAATATGTACTGTCGATTTGGTTTTACTGGTCTTCATTCCCTGGATTTCAAACGGCATTTAAGGAGAAAGAGAAAGAATTCCTGCTCTTGACGGCCTTCGCTCTTCACCGGAGAGTAACCTTCTCACAATTCTTGGTGATTTCAAACGTGTCGGATTTGTTTCGGTTAACCCTGACCTCATGTATTGCAGTATCTAGAGATAAATATTGTCCGACGAGCATGTCATTTACATAACGCTTCGTTAATGCGTACTCAGCTAAAACATATAAAACTCATTCGTTATCTTCCTTTCAGTGAAGGTAACGCCGTAAGAATTTCAATTATGATTCTTCTGGGAATAGATGGGAGCTCTTGACTATTATATTTATAGTTTTCATTATGGCTCGTGAAATATTTCTTGAAATCGTTTATTTCTTACGTCTTATCACAGAGCTTGAATAATATTTACTATCGGTTAATCACTCGAATTCATAATGTACACTAAATTTCAACATTTCAAACGATTTATAAGATTTCATGAGCGAGTGTATACAGTGTGCACTATAATTTTCAAGCGTTTCAAGAATATCTGCGTATTCTGTTCCAATTTTGAAAGTGCTTGTGAATTTTTTTAAAATTTCATTCCTCATCGTAATTCCTTGAAATTATTTAAAATACATAATTCCAAATCGTGTGAAAAATATTGAAATCCCTTAAAATGTTTTGAAATCTCACTTGAAATTTGCTAAAATACTCCAGACAACACCGGGTAAGTTTCTGCTCGTTTTTTATGAATTTCAAAAACCATTTTCATTCTACAATTTCAGAATGCATATTAATTTCAATGATGAAATGGTGCGATTATCTATTTTGCATCTATATTTAAATGTCAACCAAGTAGAGTAAATAGACGATAGAATGAAAATAGGTTTTATCACCTGATTTACATTCAAACGATCAATTTATTCATTGTATTTAATATTCAAACATTAAATGTATTCAGTATTCAGTTTTGCTTGCTTTCGACGCATTGAGCGTATTTTTTAAAGACACTAACAATTACAAATGCGACGATGAGAAATCGAATATCATATTTATTCCGCAATCTCTATGTGATTACGTATTCAACCATCCGTAACTCTCGTAATGAATCCGCTTTTCTCGTGTCAATTCCTGGATGAATTATCCGACTTTTTTTTTTCTTTTTATTGCGAAGTGCATGCGAAGGTTCCAGTGTATAATAACGAACATAAAACACATAACGAAGATCCACAAGTATTGCTTGGTCCGCCGACCGGGGATAAAGATAAACACGCGCATTGCTATAATTTGCGCAAGCGTTAATCAGGAGTTATTAAAAGTCATGATATGCGTACAAACTCTCATGCATTTGTCTGTGTTATTGCAAATAGTAGAAAAGAAAAACCATTGGGACGCAATGCCTTTTCATTCACTCTTCCAGAATCCATAGAATTTAATTAACGAGCTAGCACAAACTTGCCTTACAAATTTCTTTCATAAAAGATACATTCAGGGTCTGTAAATATAAGAGTGTTTTATATTGCTTATTATTTTGCCCAGAGAAATGGAGTGTTCTAAAACCATTGTCTAAAAATTTGACCCTTAGGGGCTCAGGACAATTGAAACCCGACTACCTGACGTCTACCCCGTCAGGTAGTCGGGTTTCAATTGAGGTTTAGCAAATTTTCAAAATACCAGGTAGAATTTTATTAGGCCCTTAGATGTATATTGAGGTAAATTTACTACTTTAGGAGCATAAACTTCAAAAAAAAATTGATTATCAAAATTCATTTTGAACGAACTCAACAAAAGAATTTTCTTCGTTATTTAAAGGAGGTATATCCTTATTAAATTAAAATCGAGGGGCTATTCACTCGTGAATCCCGTGAAACGTTATTCTAAGATTCAATTCATTAGAAAGTCTTGTAATGTGATGTGTCTCCTTAAAATCCGTTGATTGCGATTATCGTTGCTTAAAAATTTATTTTTACTTTAAAGGCATTTAACTAGCCATAATGCTTCTTAATGCCTCTTGCGTGTAGAGACTCGCGTCTTATTCTCACTTATTTATCCTTATGCTGCGTTTATACCTCTGTCCGCCCTACCAGGTCGGACAGAAAGTACATGAGAGTAAAAGAGATAGAGAATGAAAAATTGGACAAAAAGAACTTTCTATCTCTTTTACTCTCATGTACTTTCCTGTCCGACCTGGTAAGGAGGACAGAGGTATAAATGCAGCATTACTCTTGCTTATTTAAGCTTATCTTACCTACCGACCATCGATTTTTCGATTCTTCGGAATCAACGCGAGTCATGGCGGTCATATGCTCAGCTTGAGGAGGGGGGAGCGAGGGCTATCGCTTGTTCCTCCTTGCCCGCACTTTCGTATCTCACCAATGCTTAATTCGTGTTAGACTGGCTTATTTGGGCTTATTCATGAAGATTCGTTCGGATTCACCTTTTAAATAAGCATAATCGTGTTTTCATGCGACAATTTTCATGGATTCATCGATAAATTGTCTTATTCTTTATAATGTGCTGTTAATCTAGATTACGATTTAAGTGCAAATACGTTACATTCCTTTATTCCGTGTTATTTGCCCCGTTATCTATCGCTAAACAGGAAAGATTCGAGAGTGAATAGCCCCTCGATTGAAATTTTCCGTCGTCAAAAGTTAGTGCCGAGTTTATGGCGAAGTTCAGCAGAAATCCCTCGAGAAGTATTAAGAAAGATGTCTGTACACTTTGGAGAGGAAAAAAGTTTGACCCAACTTTTCATCAAGTTTGCTACTTACTTAATTTGGTTGCTTTCGGACACCCTGTGTATAAACGTGTCTCGATATATATAGATATTTATATATAGGCTGTTGGCTGGAAAACGGGTTTCACCAGCGAGAAATCCAAGTTCGCTCTGGCAACGTGTGAGGATGACACGAGCCACTTCCTCGAATTTCTGCCATAATGCTTCTCAAGCAGAAGTTCAAGGAAGTTAAACTCCACCTCTGCCGCGAAAGTTTGCTCCGACTTTACTTTATGTGCGTTGAGTCTGCAAGGTTAGCTCGACATAACTTTCATGGAAGAAACTTGCTACGAAATTCGTGATCTCCCTGTGAGTCTCTGGCTAACTTCCTCTCCTCGCTGAAGGAACAGGTTCAGAGAAAATGTTAATTTTATTGCCTTTTATTGCACTGAAAGTCTCCAGAAGTCACTGAGATAACATCAAATCACTTGATCACGTCACTTGATCACTTGGTTAAGTCAGTTGATTTCTTGAAGGTATCTTGCAATCTTCTGAAATTAGCTATCTGTCTTCTCAAGTCGCTGAATCCAATGAAATCTTGTTAAAACCATTAAAATTCCTGAAAAATTGTAATCAATCGTATAATTTGGTATCTTTTTTTTTGTATTTGAATATTATTAATCGTCCACGCAATGTTTGACCATTTCTAACACGTTTTTTTTCCTTTTTTTTTTTTGCAGAGAGCGGCGAAACGCGGAAGTGCGGGAGTTTCAGAAGAGGGAACGAGAACGAGAACACGAAGCGAAGATGGAACGAGAAACTCTGGAGAATAAAAAAGCAACCGACTTGGCAGTTCGCAAACACTTCGAAGAATCCCTCAGGCTAGCACATCATAAGGTGAGTCAGGCTTACTGTGTGCTTCCAGAGTAAGACGTTATATGCGTTACATGTCCTCTCCTGTAAATTCCAATATCGATCTCACCTCCAACGAGTCCTCAATTCCATATTGAAACTCAAAGTCTAATTCATGATATCTGACAAACATCACGCGAATTATATACCTGAAAATTATCGGGTACTTAATTTCCTCCTTAATTTTCCTCACTCTATACCTTCCTCTTCACTGTTTACCGATTGCCACTTTCGAATCCTTATCTAAACTCAGGCGGAAAGTTTCGCAGAGAAATCGCTCCCTGGGATCGTTGCTGACGCGGAGGGCAATTCGATTAAATTTTCTGGGGAGGCTAAGAACGTCTTGTTGAGAATATATTGTATCACAGGCCTTTCTCGAATAATTCAAAATGTGTAAAGGAAAAGCGATTTGAGAGGAAAAATGCTTAGTCGCGTTCCAAACAGTTCCCAGATTCGTTAGAGGGAGGAAGGGATAATCAATGGATTTTACCACCTGTCCTTTATTCCCGAACCGGCCCTAAACCAAGGTAGGTAAGCTGATCTGACCCCTCCTGATCCCTTCCTCTTTATACTTTGTATATTGGTATTTCTGACCAACACTAACAACGCCCTGTGCAGACACCTAACCTTTCCAGTATTTACTTTATACACATCCCAAGTTAAAAGAGGAATGGCCTTTTCTCCAGGCTTACCTGTCTCTTCTATAAACTATCCTAGCAGACAGTCAGTACTCAGTCTGATCTGAAATCTTCTTGGGAGTAGTGACTCTTTTCCGTTTCTGTGATCGCCGAATTTGTTGTGACCTTGGGATCTGGCTCTCGTGTTAAAGCATAACGGTATGCTCATTCGAGTCTCCTGTTTACTATTTATTGGGCTTTTTACACTTTCCATGAACGAATGCTTTGCTTGTGACCTTCAGGGGACTTAGAGGTCATCATACATATATATGAATATATTTATGTATTCAGCGTCTGGAGAGTGATGTTATGAACGTGTGGGAGTCGAGTGTGAATTCCGAGAGACTCTAAATCTACAAAAAGTTAATTGCATTTTTGCTCAAGGTATTTATATCTCTTTCTCACGGTAAATGTTTTCGAGAAAGGCGTATTGACCTTCAAAGAATAATATATAGACTCCCAGCTACGCAATTCTCCTGTCTGGAAATTTGTATTCTTTCCAATTCACTTTTAGAATTCTGTATTATTTTCTTTATATAGTTTTGGTTGGAAAATTTCGTTATGCGTAACCTAAGTCTTTCAATAGGATGTCCTCTTTCTCTCTGGTCTCTCAGTGTCATTAGCAATGCAAACCTTTCCGCAAGGCGAGGTCATTAATTATGCACTCCGTGCCAGGCACGCAACAATGAACGCATTCGCCCATAGGATAAGGAGAGCAACTTGTGATCCCTCACTGATAATGTTCTCAGCTGATAGTGTGTGTGTGTTTGTGATATTACGCGTTTCTCACTAAGTAGACTGCAAACTGTAAAGTGTAAGTGTAAGTAAAGTCCGCTTCAAGAGGCTTAGATGCACTTTCAAGTTTAAACAACAACGAGAGGCAACTGAGTTACTTTTTCATTTTTTTAAGTCTAAAGAAACACACTGGGAAACAGTTAAAAATTAATGAGATTACTGAAAATTTCGGTGAATTTTTCACTGAATGTTATTATTGTGAAAAGAGAATCGTGAAAATAAGTGAATTTCCAGTGCAATTCGAAATGAAATTGTTCTGAAGCACTCTAAAGCAATTTGTTTTGTTTTGTTTTTTTTTTTCTCAATTCAAAAACGTCTTGACATCTGATTTCACGCTTTTGCACTTTAAAGAGAGTTGAAAAAGCCTCGAAACAATCCTTTCAGGCTGCGGAAAAAGTTGATCCGAACCGCTGGCAATGCGCCACTTTTATTACCATTCAGTACGTGCTTTCAGTAAAGTATTTACGATGTCTGGTTACGAGTGTGTTACGAGAGAGAGAGAGGGGGGGGAGGGGGGGGGTCTTGGGCGACTTTGAAGTAATCCACAAGTTTTCCAGTTCTCAAGATTCAACGAGAAAAAGAGACTGGAAATCCCTGAAAAGTTTACAATTTTACGAGGACTTTGCTGTTAGCGTGTCTCTCCAGGGACGCTCTTTTTATGTGATCGGTCTTTCTATATTCACTTGCGGTTGTATCACAGAGGGAATTCTTGTGATTTTTACTGTATTTCTCGATATTTCATGTACTTCACAAATTTGTATTTTGAATACAAGCTGATTCAATGTCAAATCTGAAAATTCGATCTCATTTTACTTGAGAGTGTTGGATCGTTGTTTTACTTGATATATATTATGATTAGATACTTTTTCACTCTTTATAGCCACTCATTTCTTAAATATCTTCGCTACAGAGCGAAAAGTCGCTTAATTCTTGGATCTTGGGTTAAGCATAACAATTACATAAGTATTTTCTAATCCAAGCCAGACATCTTTTTCATTCTTCTATATTGTCAAATTTTCTTGAAAAGGTCGCAGGTACATCTTGAGAGTCTATACATATTGTCAGGTCGAAGGGAACAAATTCTTTTGAGTCGCTTGAATTTGGGTGTCTGAACTCAGATTTAAAGATTAACCTGAGGCTTAAATATTAAAGATGTAGATTTATCGTTAGGTTCTTGTATACAATTATCTGATCATTTTTCTTAGAATCTAATTATGTATGTTATGACCTTAATAAAAAGATTAGACTATTAGTAAAATCTTTATATTTATTATACTCTATATAATATAATAAATATAAAAGTTTTTAAATTGCAAAACATTCTCTTGATAAATAGAGCTCTAATCTGTAATATCTTCTAGGTGTGTGGATTGTTTTCAGAGGTGATAAACTCGCTCGTATCTTGATACTCACGTTACCAATCTTCAAAGTAATTATGAAGCACTTGGGAAACGCATTCTTTTGTAGACAATGCAGCTAATTTGAAATCGGAACATTGTTTACTCTAATGTGTATTCTTTATTATTCAGAAAAAAAAAAAAAAACATTTCTATAGATAGACTAGTCTTAAAAATTCCAATGTTGTTTTGACAAATTGAAATACAAAAAATTTGGGGCTAATGGTGAAAATGTTTTGTGGGAAGCCAGCTGCTGAGGAAAACTAGGGTCACACGTAAATGAGGTGACCTGATATGTTGCCAAGTCACAGACACAAAGCAGAGAAAATAGACATGCCACCCGACGAGAACCTCTTGTCCTATATCTCAAAAAGAGATTATTCATTCAAAATGGTTTCGAACCATTTCAACGTCAGAACCAAGAAGCAACGTTTTTCCAATTTATTCGAGGAGTTTCTAAATTTAGGTACGCGGAGTGCTCATAAATTTTAATCTGAAACACATGTCTGAACAGTTGTAAAGCGTGACCTAGCATATTTTTTTGAATTCATTCCGACTAAATTGTATTGAAAATAATTCTCGAAATTACAATTTTATGGATTATGATGTAATCTGTAAAATGTAGAGGGCTTTAATCTCGAGATTAATTGGATCTGCTATCGATCTGAATAATTATTCCTTAAAACTTGTATTCAAGTATCCAATACAGCTACTTATTCAGTATCTCTTTATCGGTTCGATTCTCCTCGAATCTTCTCGAGAATATCTGAATATGTATATTCCATTCGAAGTAAGCATTTTGTATTATAGTCCTCCAATTTATAGAAGAATGAAGATATTTGTACAAACGTTTCTGGAGAGAAATTCGAATCTTTAGACGCAACATTACTTGCTCTATATATGTAAAGAGCAGATCACATTTATAGGTTCTTACGTTAATAGTTTGTTTCTCAAGGAACAGGATAAACCGGTTTGATTGCGGGATTCAGTAGTTGAAAACCGGTCTTCTCTTCAATTGACGTCAAGTGTCTATGGATGAGTGTAATCAAATTGAGAAGCTCTTTCCTATAGAAAATACATATTTCAAGCTCCGGAAAATGTGGAATTAGAAAAAAAGTTTTATTCGAAGACATTTGGGATAATGTTATTTTGAGTTAAGCCAGGTCTTGGGATAAAATTCTGCTTGCTGGGAAGATATCCTACAGGGGTAAGAAATTCTCAGTTTGCAAGAGGTCAGCAGTTCCCTCTTTGCTGACTCTTTGTTTTCATAGGCGTCGTGTTTCCTCATCGCTCCGTCAGCATCATCAAGTTTCTTTCTGCTACCTGACATGATGCTGAAACTCGAAAGATTGTAAAAGATATAATACTCTTAGACCCTTGTCAGAGTTTGGTTAGAGTTCAACCGGAAAAACGTAATCCTTGCTAAGATTGCCCACAAGATAAAATCCAATTTCCGAAGTTTCATAACTTGCTTTTCTTCAATTTCTTTTCAGTGGTAAATTTTGAAAGATTCTGAACGATTGTATACTCGAGATAAAGTATTAATTTAATGTAAACATCTGTAAAGAAGAAGCATTTTAGTTTAATGTATTCACAAATGTAGGAAAGTTTGCTTCTGATAAGAGCACATTATAGGTCTACTGGAATTTGTTATCATATTTTTTGAAATACTTTGAATGTATAAAGTACAATAATACTAGCTGGAAGTAGTACATACAAGAGAAGGAATAATAATTCAACAGCTAGTTTCTTAAATGTATACAGATAAAGTATATGTTTATGAAAATGAATGTCTTCATTCGCATTGTCTGTTTATCGCGTGTTATCTTCTCTTATCTGTTTGCCCCATGGAATTAATACTCTGCTTGTTTGGACTCATGTGATAAGATAAAACTAATGACATGACACTCTTCAATTCGAGATTGTGCCTACCATGAGACACGTCGATTTTCGTAACGTTTTGCTTCATCGGGAAAAAATAATTTATTTTATCTTTTTGACCTTTTCGTTTCAGTTTAAAAATTATGAATTAAAAATGGATGTGTAATATTAAAGCAGGTCCTAAGAAGTCAGAAGTGTCGAGAAATGCTTCAATTCTCAGTATCTTGTTGTAGAAATACAGTATTATCATCTTTATTGTATTAAGGTCAAATGTCTCGTAGGTCGCAGTTATCAATTGAAGAATATTATATTTTACTCTGGTTATTTAACGATGTAGTGGGCGTTTATGATAATTGTGTACAACCTACAAGCACATGATTCACTCAGATATCTAGCTAAAGATTATTGCGTGGAGATGGCGAGAATGATTAATGCACATTCAATCAGTTTTATCAAAACTTGCTGGAATCGAGGAAAAAACAATTGAATCATTTTTTACTGTCTTCTAGTTGCAAGAAAACAATGAATAATGAGTGAAGTAATTTCTATGAGCGTGCAGAAAATTACGTAGACTCTTTGCGTATAACTCAGCAGCTTACATTTGATTCATTCCCATCTTGTTGACCGTGTGAAAATAGAAAGTACTGTATAGGCAAATATCAACCATTTATCAGTCAACTCTTTCATCTAAATTCATACAAATATCAATAAATTTATTTTCTCGCTTAAAAAGGTCTGCAAAAATTAGATTAAAAGAAATATTTTAAAAATTGAAAAGTTCAAAAACATTTTGAAAATGTCTTCAATACGATAAAAGAAATTCATAATCAATATTATCAAATCTACAATTTAGCGAAGAGTACTCAAATTATTCGATACGGGAATATCAAAAAAAAAAAAAAAAAAAAAAAAAAAAAAAAAAAAGGAACCAAAAAAAAAAGGGGGAGAAAAAATTAAGAAAAAAAAAAAAAGTTGCAGACTGGCAAGGGCTTCAGCCCCCCCGAT
>CAJFCO010018467.1:159330-172581 GCA_904066015.1 Synergus gifuensis
AAAAAAAAAAAAAAAAAAAAAAAAAGAAATAAATTGGAACCGAAAATAGATAGGGGAACTGAATTTCAGGAAGCAAACAAAAGTTTGCAGACTGCAATGGTTTTCAGCCTACGCATTTTTTATTCTTGGTAAAACCAGTCACCCCTGATTTAATCCTTCTTTTTTTGTGCGGATAACAGCAACTCTGCTAAATAATGAATGCCTCATAGCCTTGCGTTTCTGGCTGAGGGGTGAAAATCGCGAGATTGACAAGAAAGGAGACACAGAGAGAGGAACGCACGATAGAAAGAGGGGAAAGGGCAATGACTTTGCCTTGCTAGGTGTCGAGGGTGACAACTATGTAAGTCAGATTATCGAGTGAGATTGCTTTCCGAATCGAAATGTTACTTTTCATGGTCGAATCACTTTTCACCATCCTCAATTTGAATGGGACTTTGACCTCTCTCCTAATTGATATATTAAACTTTCTAAATTGAGACTTTTCTATCTCATTTTGATTACCTAACTCCAAATGGTTTAGTTTTCAAGGCTAAAAGTTCAATTTCAACCTTAAAATTCCAATTTTATTTTACTCAACAAATATTAGATATCTTTTCGCTGTAGATATACTCTCTTTCGAAGTAAAAATATCGTACTGTTTGTTAAGTGCATAAATAAAGTATCAGGGTGTCTGGATTACTTTTGCGTATGTGTCGGAAATAGGAACAGTTTTGTAGGGCGAAGTACAAATGACGCGAGGAGCACGTGAGTGCAATGTGAATTGATATCTACTCACGCTGCGATTAGCATATTAATATTCTCCTCGAAGAGTATAATTAGATTCTCGTTCTTGACAGAGGTCTACTAAGTGGAGTCGGACATTGCGCGCTTGGCACCAAACAAGTCGAATTTTCTGTCTACCATGTAATATTTCCTGTCATGAATTGTGACCATACCTCTCATCGTCTAATGCTGGCAATCAAATAATAGCTGTTGTAAAGCTTACGAGTATATTAATCGATCTGCTGCTCTGTGTTTCAGAAAAAACTTCTCGAGTTCATTAGTAATAACGTGGTAGCTTGTAGCTTATGTCACATAAATCACAGAGATCATATATATGCAAATAATAGGGTATCGTTCTTATATCACATTTCAAACTGGTCTTGATAAACATGATGAATCAAAAGGTCTGAAGAAACTTGTTTTTCACAAACAAACTTTTAAGTGAGACGTAATTGATAAGAATATATTTATCGTGAGACTTTTTAGTAATAAGTCAGGTCTGATCACTATATATGTAGCATAAATGCTAACTCGAGAGTCCCTACCTATAGAAGAGGAAAGTGTAGATTCAGTATAATAATTTGGATGTGATGTAATCAGTAATGAAATTCGAAGGCAGTATTGATTGAAGTAGGCGCCTTATACTCCACAGAGAAATATGCAACCGACTTCGATGACGTGGAATAGTTTTATTCCTTTACCACCTCGGACGCATGGTACACCACACGGAGGATTGACTCCTCATAGTCATCATCATCCTGGTGCAGTCTCTGCTGCACATACAGTAACGGTTGTTCAACAACAACAGCGGGAACGGGAGGAACGAGAAGCTAGAGAACGCGAAAGAGATGCAGTTGTCCGAGAACGGGAACACTTGGCAGCTGCGGAACGACTACACAGACAAGCAGAAGTCAGAGATCATGCTGCTCATCAACGAGCCACATATTACACAGCTACTGCACAACCTACCTCTCAGCAGGTATTTTCTTTTCCAATGCAAGATTTTTCTTCTTATAAAGACATGTCTGTAATTATATAACTATAACGTCTTTTTAATTTTGCAGGTATCCCGGCCCTCAAGTGTACCTGTCAAAGTTGAGTACCCTCCACCTGCACACTCGAGAACGTCGAAATCGTCACTCTCAGTGGCCAGTCTCCACGAGAAACCTCAAGTCGTGGGTCCTCCTCACAGTGCGTTACCGAAGGCGGAGCCAAACGTCAGTCTCTTCGGCTACTCGGCGTACCAACCACAGACCTACATGCACGAGATCAAGGTGAAGAGTGAGCATCAATCCCACAAACCTATGCCTGGAAAGAGTACCAGTCTTTTGGGCAGTCACGAAAGGGACCACCATGGCAGGGAGGTTCTACCGAATCCACCGCCATTGTTATCGGACCACAAAAGTTCCGTTATTGTCAAAAATGAGGGGCGAGAACTTCCGAAGGCCCCTACGCCTCAGCAGCACTCGCCCAGTCCGAAGATGATGTCCTACCTTAATGTCCAACCAGTGACTCCCCAGCACAAACCATCTGGATATGAATACAGAAGTCCTACACAAAGTCCCCACCATCATCACCATCACATGGAGAGCATGCAGTCCAAAAATATACCCCAGAGTCATCACAGACCCGGCTCGAATTCGCAGTTACCATCACCACATGGTCATCCGACACATCCGCACAATCGACAGTCACCTCACGCTCAACATCCACATCAACCTCCACACAATACGCCACCGGAGCCGAGGTATCTCAGTAGGCCTGGTCCGGAACCCGGGATGCAGTATGGGGCAAAGCCTGCCTATTCCTATCCTCATCCACAAACGGCGTCGTCGACTACCCACTATGCTGCGGCAGCAGGTTCCAAGCCCAAAGTCAGTAGCCCAGCGCCTTCGCACATATATGGGAAACCCAATTCCGGCATCATGACTGGCACGCCAGTCTGTAGAGCATCAGATCCCGGCCCCGTGTCAGGACCTCTGCCACTAACTTCGAAAGCCGGAACCTCGCCTTACCAACAAGTGCCTCACCATCACGGGGCACCACCTCCACCTCTGCCACCACCAGCTCACAGTAGTAGGTCTGTTTACGACTCGAGGGGTTTCGTTGGCTCAGTATCGGCCTCTAAGTTACCACCGCCGCCTCTACACACCTCTCCACCAACGTCTGCCACAGCTCCCTTGTCCAGAGCTGTTGTTCACCCCGCTCATCATACCAGTCCGCATCAAACACCTGGACAGCCCATTCCACCTCAGCAACAAATGTCTGCGTCCTTCCAAACTCAACCACTGGATCTAGGAGTGGAGAGGACAACCTCGCCGAAGAGAAAAGCACCGACGCCTTCGGATTATAACAGCGGCCAACCGGTATCGCTTGAAGTCTGCAAGAAACGCAGAGTCGAAGAACCGCAACCTTTATCCTTGCAGTGTGTGGGTCCACCTGTTCTCTCCAGGGTCAGCGAACCTAGTCCTCTTATTGCATCTGCGGCAACGTCCATTACCACAGTTGTTAATACTGCGCTCCTCGCGCAACCCAATAATCAGTCACAGGTATGTGAAATTATCTCTCCTGTAATTTGACTTTCTTACATTACTTGAATTAAAAATAAGTTAACGGTGTTGGATCCAAGTTCTAACTTCAGTATTCGATGTCTTTAGTTTACTTAAGAATGTTGAATGAAATGAAGTCTTTAAAATCTCTTGAAATATCATGAAAACTTTTTAAATTCATTAAAATCAATTAAATTCACTTAAAAAGTTTTGAAATTTCTTGAAAATCTTTAGGCTCTTTTGAAATCTTTATAAAATCCTTTAAAATTCTTTAAAATATCTTGAATTCTCCAAAATAACTTAAAATCCCGTAAAATTCCTTAAAGTCACTTGAAATCTGAAACTCCCGTGGAACGCCGGGTAAATTCCAGTTAGAAAAAATAAAAACTTATAAAATGATATCACGATAATAAATATTTATTTTTTGTTTAGGGTCACGAGCGAGTTGTCACTTCTGTGAGTCCTGCACCCAGAACAGCGAGTGGAGACGAATCTGTTAGACCCGCCAGCACCGGGAGTGTGAGCTCCTTAAATCCCACACCTAGTGCAGCTCCGAGTCCTGCACCTATAGCTAGCCCGGCACCGTCTGCAGCACCGAGTCCAGCTCCGAGTGCACCTGGTACACCCGCCAAGGCAAACTCTACCGTTGATAGTGAAAAGTCTAATAGTCCAGCACCTAGACCACCCAGTAGTTCGAATTATCCCGTGCACAAGTTGAAAAAGGCGTGGCTCCAGAGGCATTCTGGAGAAGACGGCAGTGGTACGTGTGTAACGCTGCCACTTATTGCTCAAGCACCTTCACAACCACTGAATAACAAGGAACGAGAAACCACGTCCACTAGTTTACCCAGTGCTGTTAACTCTATTCATAACATTGGAAGTATGGCAGTGAACAGTATAAATAAAAGTAAAGTGACGGGGAAAAGTGGACGAAAGCCTGCTAATAAAGAAACCGTAAACGGACATGTCACCGATACGAAAAGTTTACAAGATGACTCTTCCAGCAGCGATCCCGAGAGGAAGTCGCCGCCCAAGAGAAAACCACCCAAGGTATCTATCTGCACAGATTAGAGATAACAATAGAGGCTTTAGGTGAGAAAAAAGTAATTTAATTATCTGTTATTGAATGATTCATTATGGTAAATCAAGGCTTTATGAAGCATTGATATATTTGAAAATTAAAGAAAGCGAAAGCTATGATCTGATTATTTTGTTTTAAACGATATGGAACTTGAAATTGATTTAATCATCCAGAGCCTCTTTTGTTCAGTACCAATTCACACTTTTGCTAAAAAGCTTCTGCACGAGCGTACAGAAGTTGAAGTAGATTTAGAATGATTGTAGTTCCTTTTTAAACACTCGTTCGCATTGCATGTTGTTTTCCGGACTTGAAGTAAAAATTGCATGAATTTTTCATTATTTTACAACTTGGAAGGGAGATTTTTTTTTACATGTTCAATAATTCTAGTCAAATAGTATAGCTTTATTAATAATATCGTTACTTGTATCACAAAACAGTTATTTTATTATTTCTTGAATAAAAATACAAACTTCTTTACTACAAGTTGTATAACAATTATCTCATACCAACAGTGGAGTTTTTGGTAATTACTAAAGCATGATGTGTGTATTTTAACGTTTTTGTCCTCCATATTATGTATAAATCTTGTAAATATAAATTTACTTTTTTTCCTGTGCAATCAAACATGATGAGAAAAACTAAAATGCTAAAGAAAATTACCATAACATTTAAGAGCAACAATGTGTTTTAAGATTTATTCTAACTTCAAAATTCAATTTCCAATTTTGAGCTTAGATTTCAAATCCCTTGTTTTTCGTAAAAAGATATCTAATTATAATATTTGTTATGTAAAACAACCGTAAATTTTGAAATTAAACCAAATTTGTGGATCTTTAATATCAATTTTGAAAGAACAGATTAAGAGAAACAATTTAGATTATCTTAGTTTTTTTCCACAATTTTTACTTTTTTAAAAAAAATAATAATGCACAGCCGTAAACACGTGAACACGGACGTCTGTGCAGTATTATTTTTTTTTTTTTTTTGCAAAGTATAAATTTTGAAAAAGAATCTAGGTAATCAGAATTGTGGTAATATGGTAATTACCACATGCTCTTAAGAATTTTGAAATTTGAATTTCGCGCCAATGTTCAATGGCGTCACCTGAACGACGCGCGCATCTTCTGCATTCGTGCAAATCTAGAACATTATAATGGCGGATTTGGCGTTGGCTGCAGCCGTTAATGTTTTAATATTCTGGGCTTCTTTTCAATTTTTGACGTAAAATATTTCCATTTAGTTGGTTTTTTGTGAATTTTTCGGAAGTGTATCACACAAAGAAGATGTTTTCATATGAAATGGTAATTTTCAAACTTGTATGCATGCCAAAAGTTTTCTCCTTTAAAACTAACCTCAAAGAGAACGTGTTAGTCTTTTCCTCGTTTTTTATGTTTACTGTTGATGTTTATAAACAAACTGCTGTAATTGAAAGTTTTTCAAAGTAAAATTAATTGTCTTTATGAGTTTCAACATAATAGAGATGAACTTTTATGCGAACCAGATTAGGTGCCCTTCGTCCTTGAATCGACATTAAAGAAACACTGTAGATTATGTTTCTTTTTAAGACTTTTGGGAATTTTACTTTTTAAAAGATGTCAAATGCACATTTAATATTATGAAATACCTCAATTATTGTGTCTGTGTTACGAAAGTTCATATCGAATATGTTATCTATTATATGTCTCATGTTCAGTTTCTAAAGAATTATTCAGATTGTGGATCACATTTCTTTTTGCGAGTAGATGTGTTAACAACTTATAGTTATACTAGACCGTCTTTGTTTGTTTTATTAAATCTTTGCGCAATTCACAGAATTCGCACACTGTAAAGAATCCAGTTTAAATTTACCAATCAATTAGATTGACATTGGAATAGTATAATTTTATTATGAACTTGCAACGGTCAGCATTGTTATTTTATAATACTTGTATGAATCTTCAGTAGAAGTGTAATATTACCACGTGAATCAGGGGACATACAACCGTGTATCGGTGTAAATTTACCACTTTAATCGTTGTAGTTTTATGACAAGATCCCCTATTCTACGTGGTAATTTTCAACTAGTTCTTTTTACAGTGCAGTCATAATTCGGAGTATCGTGACACAATCTCACTTTGCTAATACTATGTTAATAGAAGCTCTTTTTGACGATTTGTAATTACAGCAGAGAAAGAGAAATTTAGAATAAAAATGTATTTTCATAGAATTAACTTTTCCTTTTTATGTCAATAATTTATTTGCAGAAAGCTCCAAATAATTTTAAAATTGGTTGCTTTAAATTTTAATGCTGTCGGTTTTGAATGCTCTGATCCAAAGTTAATTTATTTTTCAATGTAAATGCTTTCTTAACAAAAATACCATAGTTTCTACGTATACTTAATTATTAGTAAAAGATTGAAAAAATAATGAAAAATATCTGCAACATTATTATCGATTTTTTTTTTAAGCCGAATTTATTTTATGATTAGTTCTAAAACAGAAGAGTAGTAGTAAAAAGAAAATTTTTTTTTTCACTTATACGTAGTTGGTAGAGAGAAATGGTAGTGATAAAGGCTGTAAAGGATACGGAATATTATGGTACTGACTTTGCATGTAACTTCTTTCAAAGACATTAGATGTGTGTTAGATTTAGAAATATAGTTCAGATGTGAGCGGTACTGCAATTACTGCATCATAAATTCGCTAGTGGCGTAGCTGAGTAGGCTGAGCAAGTAGCTGCGGCAAGAGCATGAACTTCCTGACTACTTATTAATCTGTGCCCTGTGGTAGGTAAAACGAAAGAAGGGAGCCGCTCGGAGACAGCAAACAGTTGCAGAGGATCATCGAAGGAGAAAAGACGAGAAGCAGGGAGCAGGTGCTGGTCCGGGAAGCGAATCCAGTAACGAGAGTGAGGCTGGTTCGGTTAGCGACACCAGCGAACAGTTAAGCTCCGTGCAACCTGCCTCAAGAGGGCGACATACCACAGCCAATTCCAACAATTCCTCGGGAAACGGTTAGTTGACGTAGCTTCTTGTAAATGGACTTCCCGTCAGGTGAACTAACCATTCACTTGCAGGGTAAGTGCTGCGCGTTCCACGATCGTACGTTTTTGTCTCAGCCCTTTTCTGAACACGCAAAATGATGATCACCAGAGTTCTTTATTAACCGTGAATGTTATACACGAGCTTTTTAACACTGACAGTTTATTAAAGCTTTTTGCATGAAGTACCGGGTTCCTTGCAGTCTTCTCAAATGTTTTTGTTTTTTTAATTGCAGGTGCCAACAAGGAACCGAGAAAACGGGGCAGGCGACCAAAGACCTCGAAGGGCAGCGATGTAGGCGAAGAACAGCAGCCTCGTTCCAAAAAAGAACGCAGAGATGATAGTACCGGTGGCGGCGGTAGTGGACCAGGAGGTGGCGGTGGAAGTGGCAAGGGTGATCCCATTCGAAAGCCTTCAATCTCTCAGTTAAAAAAAACCGGGGAAAGTTGGTTGCAAGATGCTAATTGCTGTGAAGTTGCTCCAAAGTTGGCCAAGTGTCGCGAGTGCAGAATGACGCCGCACCAACGTTCCAAGAATCTTTACCAGAATATCTTCTGTAGATTCTACGCATTTCGAAAATTACGCTACACGAAAAATGGGCAACTAGCTATTGCGGGATTCAGCGATCCTCACAAAGATGCATCAGATGTAAGTTTCTTTATTGCATAATTTTATAAACATGTATTTTTTAATACTAAATAATATGTATCACTGCATAAAGTTTAGATCACTTGTCATGCGAACGTCCTTTCTCATTGAGATAAGAATTTAAGACTTGAATGAGATAGCACAGTAAAATTATTTTATAGGAGGACTTGTGGCTCTGGTCATCAGAGAAAAATACTGTGAAACAGGAAGATAAGGCTGAAAAGAACGAGAAGGAGAAGGAAAAAGGAGAGAGAGAAGATCTAGATTTGGAAATGGCGCATCGTCTTTTGTGCCAAGTGGGAGATCAGTTTTGTGATTTGCTTCATCAGGAAAAAGATGCGCTTAAAGAACACATGGTTGAAGGTATATTATCTTTTTATTATTATTATGTTGTGGCCAACTGTAATTTAGACAGTACTAATAACCAGAGCTGGGTAAAATGATTCTCAAAATGTATTTAAAATGTAAAATGCAAAATAGGTTCACAAAATCTATTTAAAATGGAAAATATAAAATGGGTTTCTATCTTGTATTTAAAATGAACAATGCAAAATGCATATTAGAAATGAGTTAGTAAAAAATGCAAAATGGATTTTTATTATTTTTAATAAAGTTTAATTCTATTTTCAAAGTCAATTATAAATTATAATTACGCAAAATTTCTTAAAGAGTAATTATTATTCTTTGCGCAATAAAAGTCATCGACTTTACATCGGTATAAATACGAATTTTCTGAGTTCTAAATATCCAATTCTGATTTTTTTTACGCAACTAACTTTTTTTCTTTGCTTTCTCATAATTTTATTGTAAATTACTATTAAACGAGTTTTTATTATACATTTGAGTCATTTTTATTAAAAAAAATAATTACATATTCTTAATTGCAATGAACCCATAAACTTCAAAACTTACTTATCGAGAAAAAAAAAAGCAAAAGCAAACTTTATAATTCATAAACGAATATTTTCGTTCTTTTCGATGTACAGAATCAGAATTTATGCATTAAAGCAGAAACCCCCCCGAAATTTTTTTTTTTGACCTGAGATTATCTAACTTATCCAGTAAAGAACAAAAAAAATGGAAAATGGTATTTTAAGTGGAAAATAGGTTGAACATCTATTTAAGATGGAAAATGCAAAATGGGTTTCTTCTTTCTATTTAAAATACAAAATAGAAAATGGCATTTTGCATTTTAAATACCTATTAGAAATGAATTCATTTCAAATAGTTACCCAGCTCTGCTAATAACAATAAGTTAAATTTTTCGTTTAATGAGTTATTACATCTCATCGCATTTTAACACATTTGTTTTAATATTTAGTTATTATAATTTCATTTTATAATTTCAACTTGCTGGAATAGAGATTTGAAAAGACATTACTAAAATTATTTTTTTAACTCGTACTTAACAATTTTGTTTTGTTTAATCATTAAGAGATTAAAATGAAAATTGCATGGATGTCCTATTTTTACTTTTGGTTCGCATGATTTAACGCTTTGTGTCCCTATTATGAATTGGTCTTGACAGCGAGTTCGGGGGTTGTAGACGGAACTGTTGCCTGGAAGCGAGTCGTGCAAGGAGTTCGTGAGATGTGCGATGTCTGTGAAACAACCTTGTTCAACTACCACTGGGCTTGCGGGAAGTGTGGCTTTGTTGTCTGCATCGACTGCTATAAGGTAAGATGTTATTTATTTTTTTTTTTTTCCAATTAGATATTTATTTTATTTACACAATGATGAAAAAAAAGTTTTGATTACCAATGATAGTACAAATAAGGAGCTTTTTAACACTGAATTTATCTTTAAATCAATTAACTTTAATATAAAATGAAACAAAATCTAACGAATTAATTATTTTAGGGTCGCAAAAATGGAACAATTAAGATCTGGGGTGAAAGTGGGAAAGACCGAGACGACTTCTCATGGTTACTCTGTACGAATAGACAAGTCCACGAGCCCGCAAGACTAATGCTTACACAGATAATCGCTGGAGATAGTCTCCTGCAAGTAGGTCAACGTCTCCACGAGTGCCGAAATGAGTGGGGAATCCCTCAACATTGCAACTGCTCTCTCGTCTCTCAATCCAGTCCTAACGAAGTACTTAGAAACATGATCAAAGGTGATTCTCTAACTGTCATGAATGGCAACATCAAGCAAGAACCCAAAGAAGCGAAAAAGACCGAATCAAACGGAGCTTCGGAGAGCAAAACCAACGGTGAGGATAAGAATTCACCCTTAAATTGGCTTGCTGACGTTGCACTGTCAAATGAAGGTAAGAACGACAGTGGTTCCAGCTCAGATTCAGATGAAGATCGTGATGGAAACTATTCAACCTTACGTGAACTGCTAATCAGGCCCTCCAATAAATCCAACGGCAGTGGTTCAAGGTCGAATTCTCCTACAAACAACACGAGCAGTTCCAACAACACCTCAACGCAAAATGCGACCCCTAATAATGTTCCAAAGAGCAGCAAGAAATCGAAGATGGATACATTGGATGAAGTGATTTCCAGCGTTATAGAACACAGTGTTAAGAAAGAGAAAGAAGGTGGTCTTGATAACGATGAAAAACCGCGTGAGTTGAAGCACTTTGTACGCAGATATAAGTGGACGCAGCGGGGACGAGAACCTTTACCTATTAGAATTATGACCTTGACTGAGAGCAAGAGTCTTTATCCCGACGTGCCACATTCGTGGCTTTGTGACGGAAAACTGCTCCGATTAAACGATCCAAATAACCCCAACAACTATAGGATATTCCAAGATCAGTGGAAGCGAGGACAACCCGTGATCGTTTCTGACGTTTCCAAGGCCCTTGACGCAGACCTCTGGCATCCTGACTCCTTTGCCACGGACTTTGGCGATGAAAAGAACGATCTCATTAACTGTATGACTGGAAATTTGGTTCCTAATCAACCAATGCGCAAGTTTTGGGAAGGATTTGAACATTTCTCCAAGAGATTGAAGGATGATAGGGGACAACCAATGCTCTTGAAGCTAAAGGACTGGCCTCCAGGTGAAGATTTCGCTGAACTGCTGCCTTCTAGGTACGCCGATTTGATGAAAGCTCTACCTCTCTCCGAGTATACTCATCGCACGGGAAGGTTGAATCTTGCGAGTCGGCTTCCTGATTGTTTCGTGAGGCCTGACCTTGGTCCCAAGATGTACAATGCCTACGGTTCTGCCCTATATCCAAACAAAGGGACGACAAACCTTCACTTGGATATTTCGGATGCTGTCAACGTGATGGTGTACGTAGGAATTCCCAAGGATGGTGACAACGACGAGCATATTAAAGGTACTTTCCACTTCTAATTTTTATTGCTTTTTCCTATTATAAAAAAGAGGTTGCCATTATATCGAAAATAGATTCTCGAAAGAAGCCACATTTTTTGTTCACCTATTGGTTGGATTTGTATTTGCCACCTGTACTTTAGAATTTATGTCAGAGTTGCCAACTGCTTGGCGAACTGCGCGTTATCAAAACATATCTTAAATGAATTTCTTAAAATCCCTTGAAATCTTGTGAAATCTTATAAAATATCTTGAATGCTCTAAAGTTTTTCGAAATATCCTAAAATTTTTAAAAATCTGTTTTCAAGATTATTTAATTCTAATCGTTGCAATGTTGTCATTACAGAGGCACTAAGAGCGATAGACGAAGCAGGTTGTGATATTCTAACTCGTCGTCGGGTCCGTGAGCGTGGAGAAGCACCAGGTGCATTGTGGCATATTTACGCAGCACGTGATGCGGACAAAATTAGAGATCTTTTGAATGCAGTTGCACTGGAACGAGGAGCGCGTCTGGAACCTCATCATGATCCTATTCACGATCAGAGTTTCTATCTCGATGGACCACTTCGTGAACGATTGTACCGTGAATACGGTGTCGAAGGGTAAGGATAAAAAAATTCTAGATTATTCTTGAACTTTATTTGAAACAAGCACCAGAGATGATTTAACTAACATAAATTTTCACTTTTGAATTTCAGATATGCTATAGTACAATGCTTGGGGGATGCAGTGTTTGTCCCAGCGGGTGCCCCGCATCAGGTGCGTAATCTACATAATTGCATCAAGGTAGCAGAAGACTTTGTGTCTCCGGAGAATGTGTCGCATTGCTTCCACCTGACTCAGGAATTTCGAGCATTGTCTGATACCCACACGAATCACGAAGACAAGCTGCAGATCAAGAACATTATTTATCACGCAGTGAAAGATTCATTGACCGTCCTGGCCCGCGCGAAGGAGGATACAGTTTCGAAAGGACTGATTAACTCCGAGGTCAAAGTTAAGGAAGAGACGTAGCGCAAATCTCTGATTAGGATCGCAAGATCTATTGTTCGTTGATTGACCAATTCTGGTTGTCGTACTACAAAATCGACTTTATAGTCGAGCGGTGCTTCCCAGTAAGTGAACGGTGAAAGCGATAAAGGTGCGAGAAGAGCAACCAGAAAACACTCCGAAATCTGTAAGAGGATGATCAGGAGTTTGTGATATTGTACGAATAGCTCGAATGTTTAATTTTTGATTGGTTAAATCAATAAGGTTATTCGTTATTTCCTCATTTGAGTTTCTTTTATTATATTTTCTTTTTTCGATGCGTCTCGTTATTATCGGACATGAAGTCCGTGAGATTCTCAGTTAATCTTGGATCGGGCCGCTCGGGTCCTGCGTCCATTACCATTGTGATACCAGATGGACTTGGATCATACATTGTTTGTAATTAATTATATCGTGCCTGTATCCAATACACATTGTCTATATAATATAGATGTAGATAATCGATACTTTGTAAGAAATTCCTAATAGCGATTACCGATAAAAATTTGTCTAGGAAGGTACTTTGTGCAATTAGAAATCTTCGACGTTAGGTGGATCAACGCTTTGTATCGATCCATTTTGTGTGCTCTCATGGTGTGTTCTCAATGTTATCTGGATTCAGTGGATGGACGATACCTTTCTTTTTGTGATTGATGTGTTCCGAGTGATAAAAGAAAAGCATTGTATCGCTTGCTGTTGTTCGCTTAAACCGAAGAGGGAAATTGTGATTGATTTCATCTGTTTGGTTGAAACTTACTGATTGTCTTTATGACGGAAAAGTGTCGTCCGTTCAGGGTCAATTGAGCTGCGAAATAATAAGGGATATTTCTGCAGCTATATATATATATATATATATATATATATATAT
>CAJFCO010018467.1:172681-194853 GCA_904066015.1 Synergus gifuensis
TTGAAGAATTTGTTATAATTGCCTTTTGTAAATTTTCACAGCAAGGCAGGAATTTTTTTTTTTTTTTTTTTTTATTTTATTTTTTTTTTACGGAAAATCGAAAAGAAAGAAGCATGTTCTACAATTTTTCGATATTGAAGTCTAATCAATGTACGCTATCATGATAATTCAGAACTTTATAGAAATAACAAACGCGAAACGTACATGTTATTTTTATCGAATTGTACGAGCCGTCTGATAAAAAGAATAATAATTCGATTTTACTCGGTGGTTTTAGGTAACGTCATTATTTAAAGGAAGCCTAAAGTTAGGCTAAAGATTTATGTGCATACTTTTTAAGTGCCAATGATGAACGGTTGAAACGGGACGAAAATGTTCAGATCATGAGAAAGTCGAAAAAAAAAAGAATTAAGTTCCTAATGTTCGACAGCTCGTAGGAAGTGATTTACTTCACGTGACAGCGACAGTGCAAATTTTTTACAAGGGTTAAGTCCAATTCGACGAGACTCTCAGTTGAAAGTACCTTCGGTTTTGAACGTTTACTTTCCTCACTTTTATTAATTTGATTGTAAAAATATGATGAATTTTATTAGATCGTGATATTCCGCGCGATATTTGATTGAGCAATTGGAAAGAGGCAGTGATTTCACTAAACTGCATTTATCAGTTGCTGAGAGTCTTGTTTGAATCCGAACCGTCGTTTGCAAAATAATCAGAAATACTGGAATCCTGGAATTTGCAATTTCTTTGATCTCAATATTTGTCTAGCATACAACGACTCGATTAAATGATAACTCACCAGTAAATTTAAAACTATCTTAGCGTTAACGAGTACTTTAATCTTACGAAAATTGTAAGCAACAAAAAAAATACCCTTATTATCTGTGAATGGGCCGTGTATAAAGTTGTAGGAAACGTATTCTATATGTATTATTAATGTCGCTGCAGACAAAGCTATTCAAAACTCGCTACGTGTAAATACATACAAACATTTATACATATATACATGTATGCATATATAAATATGAAAGAAGCCTAGTTTTAAGAAAAACACTCCACACACGGAAAGCACTTTACACGCGTAGGTAGTTAGTCTATTATTATCATTATTCGAATAATAATAATAATAATAATTATCATTATTATCATTATTACGATTAATTATTATAAAGAATATGATATTTAAATGTTGCTGAAGATGCCGAACGTATGGTGAAATATGAGCGTCTAGTGTAATGTAAACGAATGATCCTTCGAGAAAAGTATGCGTGTGAACGTGCGCGTCCGTGAGTGGCTCAGAGAAGGTACGTATGAGAGAATAGTGGGCTGTGTATTGGGGGCAGAGTGGTATGGACAAAACAATGTACAGCCCTTAGATCCTTAAAAATCCTATCCCAGTGTCCTGCCCCACCCCATCACCGGTTGCCCCCAGTCATAGCGGTTATGAACCTGCGGACCGGCGGGTTTGAGTATAATTTTTTGTACTGTGTAAATGTAAGAACATACGTTTGAATAAGAAAATGTTTATATTATGAAGAAAATGTCTTATTTTTCTCCCCTCTTAAACTTTACTTTTAAAAAAATTCCTTGAATAGTTTACTATCAAAATGATTAAATTTTCGATCTTGACGGTTTCCACATTTAAAATGATCTTACTTTGAAACCTCGTTTTATTTGTTTTTTTTTTTTTTTCATTAACCACTGGTGGTCTCGGGATGAAACTTACAGTAAGAGAAGCTATAAATATCCTCTACAAGACCTGTAAGTTTTATCATGGGACCACCGGTAGTTTCTGAGAAAAAAAATTACGTATCACTGAGGTAATAAAGTGCTCGTCGCTTCGTTGTACAAGTTGTACAGGACCTTAGGTTTGATTTTTTATCTCAGCAAACACTGTTGTTCTTACGATAAAATTTACAGGACTTGCAAAGTATATTTGCAGCTTTTTTTCCTGAGAAAGAATTACGCTTTTATTTTAATTTCATAGAAAATGGTTATTCTATCCAAAATTAATTGTCAAAATTTAAAAAACGGAAATCGCTAAAAGTATGCGCATGCGCAATGTCTAAAGAAGCGACATCTTGTGGTATCAAGTTGTACGCACTATACGTTGTACGTCGCCATATTGTTGATGCTTGATGGTGTTCATATCGTTCATTCATATGGTATTCATATTTGTTCATATTGTCAAAGTGTTTACGCGGCTTCGCGAGAAAATCCAATTTTGAAAATAGGAAAATCAATCCATACTAATTAAAGTACTGTGCACGTATAAGTGTCGTGAATATTCATCGTGGCATTCCGCAATTTCGCACACTGGATAAAATGAGTGAGTGCGACAATCCGGATGAACATTGCGAGACGTCGAGGGTACGCGAAGAAAAAGTAATGGGTGACGTGCAAGAGCACACTGAGAATGATTCTCACCCCGAAAATCCTAGCCCGGAATGTCCAAGACGGGAAGCCGATGGTGCTTCAGAATCTTTCGATGATAAACCTTCATCCATTGACACTCCCTCAACTGATTCAGTGAAGGTACGTTTCTCCCTCTTTCAAAGATTTTGCAGAGTTCAACTGAAGATTCTCACGCTTTCACAATTTTCTTCTTTCCTTTGGCAGTTGCCTTGATCTCCCTCTTGTCTTATGTCACTTTGACTTTTAATTTATAAAAAAAACGTACGTCTGGTTGTCCAATGCTCCTCTCATTGCTGATGTATACTTTTCTCAGTCAGTTATTGAGAATCTTGCATATTAAAACTTTTTATAATTGCAGTTATTTATGCATTTGAAACTCGAACTTCATTATTCAGAATCGAATTTAAAATATGCACATTTGCAGTTTCTTTAATGGGGAAATATCAGGGCAAGTTCCTGAATTAAAAGATTGATTTCTGATGTATACATTGTATATATATATATATATATATATATATATATATATATATATATATATATATAAGTAAAAAGTGTGTTTTTGAGGTTATGCATTGTACTTGTCAAAATGAATCCGAAACTATTGGCCCGTTTGGAGACGAAAGAATCTGGTTGAAAAAGTGATCTGACGATATTATTGATAAGTTAGAAAATAATCCCGTTAAACACATTGTAATTGAAATTGTAGATAGGCAAGTAGGTTAGAATCGTTAAGATTCTGCAGCTATATAACAATAAGTTATAAGCTTCATGGTCACTCGTGTACAGTTTTATACATTAATATCGTCGTGTATATTAATTATATCCATTATCTTTTGTCAATTTGACATTCAGTTTAATGATGAGTTTTAAAATGCACGTAATCAATTTTTTATTTTTTTTTCCTGAATTACTAATAGATCGCAGAAAACTGTGAAAGTTCAGACAACACAGCTATGCAAGAAAATAACGAGATAGAAGGCATCGATACTTTAGCTGATGATTGCAGGGAATCTTTTGAAAGTTCTTCTAAAGATTCAGCCAATCTCTCTTGTCCTGCTAGAGATCCTTGCAGATGTGAAATGTGCAGAGTCAAGAGGTATTTATTTGTTTTTTGTAAAAGGAATTACAATCTTGAAAATTTTTGAAGAATTTGATTTTTTATAATTGTCTTAACAGGAGGATACTTATGGAAGAAATGGAGAGGGCATTGAGATTAAATAGCCTCTGGACGGACTTGCGAAAGCATATACACTCTGTCTTTCTCTCGGCCATGACCGTTTCCAGGGTTCCTAACTCTTTTCCAATCCTAAGCGACACTTCTTCTCATAGCAATTTAGAAAACTCTGTCATACAGTGAGTATATTCGATAAAATTAATTGTAATTTGTATTCATTATTGACTATGATTCATAAACTTTGTTCAGATTGTCGAAGAGCGATCCTCATCAACTTTCTATGAGATTGGTTAGTCAAGCACAGGAATTTGTCGTAGAAATAAAGGTTCAGCTCTTGACTTTCCTTCACAAACAGACAACTAATCATTTAGCAGATATTTTCTTAACGAGTAAGCACATAAATTGAACTTGATGTCATCTGTCATATAAAGATGTAAACTTATTTTTCATTTAAAATTCTTTTTATTATCAGGAGTATTGGATGGGTACGATGCGCTAATATCGACCGCTGTAAAAATTTCGGAATTGATACAGCCTATAGAAAAAGAATACTTTCAGAAATTCAATTTAACGTGGGAGTCTTTTAATAAGAAGCTATATCAGGATTATGTATATACCGATCCTTTAATACAGGATAAACTTCCAGGTTTTATTGGGGAGGTAAATAATCTTTTGGATGAATCATTTTTGCATGCTAATTTCAGTATAAACACTGGGCAAGTTTTAAAAATTCCTTGAAAATGAAATTATAATTATTTGCTTTTATAGATAAGGAACATGCTGTCTCAAAAGACTGATGAGTGCCAGGACACTTTGCTGCCTCAAAAGCGTTTTGAATACCACGTTCTCGAATTAAGGTACCGTACATTTGATGATGAAATGACTAGGATTGTTAATCTATGGCCGGAAGCTGTGCAGTTGATCGATGAACACAAGTAAGAATACCGTTTGATGACTCGTTCTCAAAGTACTTTTAAAATGTTAAAATCAATATTTTATGCAAAAATTTCAGTATGGAACAATCCGCTCGAATAGTAAAATTACGAAGGTTCAGAGAGGGTTGGGAGACGTTTACAAAGTGGTGGAAACAAGTACAGCAACAGGAGACCTATAAAAGACACGAAAGGTATATCATAGTTTTGTTTTCAAAGATATCTGATCTATTAAAATAGGGAAAGCATTATTTATATTCTGTGTCAAAAACTTGCAGGTTGCAAAAAGCAAACAATCAATTAGTAAATGAACCTCAGGAAGGAGTTACCGCGGCCGGTCCTAACGGTAGAGTTCCAAGTCCTGTATGTCTTCTAGACACACTCAGTATTCCCCCGAAGCACGATATCGCACAATTCTTACTCGATGCTAAAACGTCACACCAAAGGCTAGTCGATGTATTGAAATCGATAATTGTTTCAAAGGACCATTTGACAGTTAAAGATTATGGTATAAATATGCCTAATCATCCAAACATGAATGATCTTGAGTTTCAATGTGGATACGAGTGCGCGTCAACCTTAATTCAGTCTTTTGCTACACTGATAGCAAACAGGTAAGACGGAATATTAATTTATTAATTGTGTATTAATCAAGGTTTTCATAACTTTGGACGTAAGAGATATAATTATTTTTATTTTTATTAGGCGAAACAAAGACAAGTACAATGAGAATCATATAGATTCTTCGCCGGTCATCGACGAAGAGAATTGTACTTACTGCACTTTATCCCCTCTCTTAAATTCCAACCCCTTCGTGGAAAAAGAGGACTCTACAGAAGAGGAATTTAAAGACATTTTTCCACCTTTCAACAATGACATTGCAGGTAATTAAAAAATTCTTATTACTTTTTTTTACTAGTCGAAAAGCAACTTTAATCAAAATTATAATTAAAAAATTGGACTTATATAAATATAGGGATGGCCAAGCGAATAGCGTCCAATTTTTCGGCGATTAAGGATCTTTACAATCAAGTGAGTTCTGCGATGCCTTGTGAGTGTCCAGAAGTAGTGACATTTCAAGAGAAAACGAAATCGAGTCTGAATGAAATTGAATCGAATTCGCTAATAGAGTGCGAAACTGAGTCGGCACAACCAACGGAGAATATATCGAATTGTATCACAGAGGACGTAGATTTTAGGAAACTCGAATTTCAATCGTGTCCATGTGTTTATCAACATACCAAAGACATCGCAGAGAAAAGAAAAGAAGTAGACAGTCCGCCTTGTTCGTGTTTGCTAAATTCGAAACGTAAACTAGATACGTGTCCCTGTTTAAAAAGGAGTAAGTGTCCCGCTGTTTATAACTCTTTGTTTAATTACTAATTTTACTTTAATATAATTTAATTATTTCTAGCGTGGGTATCAGCTCCAGTAGATGTTACGTTGAACGGTCACACTGAAGTGCAACCCCCTGCGGTAGTTCATCCAAAGTCTGATCAAGAGCCCACCAACCCTGTAATTAAAACTAATTCCACGAATTCTGCTCAAACCCAGACGAGACATTCGACAACTCAAACGAGAAGCACACCTCATCATCATAATCGTACTGCTCGTCAGGGTAATTGCATTTAAGTGTTGTTTATTTGCTGGGGACTATTAATTATGATTGTACGTTAATATAATGACGATGAATATTTATTTTTAGGTTCTACACATTCTCAAGATGTCAAGACTGCAGCTTCTACTCATAAAGCTCACAACCACGGCAATCAGTCTTCCGGTTCTTGTCACAAGCAACACGTCGTCGAGCACATTAAAAGAGTATCTTGCAGTGACTGTTAGTATCTTTTTCTGTATATGAAAGTATTTATTGATGGAACTTAATCTGTCAAAACATATATCTCCGTCAATGACTTTTGATTCAGTTTGAATAAGATATAATGACGGATTGTTTCCTTAGTGAACCCCGGCGACGGGGATTGTTCAGATTCAGGAAGCAGTCACGAGGATTCTTGTTCCACCAGCAGTTCATCTCCACGTGATTCTAATCGACATTGCGATTGTTGTTACTGTGAAGTGTTTGGTCACGGAGTTGTAAGTAGTAAATTAAAAATTAATTTAAAAACATAATATATATTATGCTACAGTAACTGTAAAGATAAATTGTTGAATTTTAGCCTTCCGTAGCACCCGTTAGTCGTAACTACAATGAAATGAGAGATAGATTGAGACAGTTGTTGACAAAGAAAAAGGCAACAAAGTGTAAAGCCGCGTGCAGTCCGCCGAAAAGTCCTGCTGAGTCTTTACCATCCAATACAAATTCCGATTCGAAAACGACGACGTCAAGTCACTCGGCACCGAGATCCAATACCCCTTTGTCCACAGCTTCTACTGTTCTGCTTGATAATAGAGATCAAAGAGATTTAGATGCTTTACTCGAATTCATAGAAGGCGGCCAAAATGGAAAGAGAGACAATAAAAAGGCTGAAAAAAAGGCGCGGCAAAAGCAGCGTAAGGTAAGCTGTGTACAGAATTTTAGCTTATTTAATGTTTAAATTAGAACATCTTAGTGCATGCTGCATTAATGAGCAACATTATTAGGAATTTTAGCATCTATTTCGAAGTCTATTTATGTATTTATGATTTTTTTTTTATACTAGATTGAAGACAAGCTCAAACAAGAAAGACTGGAAGAGGAGAGGCAGAAGTTGATAGAAATTCAAAAAAAGACGCCGGAAGTAACTATCACGGTCGTTGATCCTCAGAGACCTATACCTCAGAGGCTGCACCCTCATCGGAATTTGCCCGAGGTTTCTATTCTTCCAGCATCTCCCCCTATCATGTTGACCTCTTTAAAGCAGAGTAATATTAAGAATAAGAAAAAAGACAAGTATAAAGCTCCCAGTGTAGTAAGTGTTTCTAGTAAGGTTAACACCAAGACGAAAGCTGCAGCGCATACAAATCAAAAAACTAAAGGCCCAGTCTCTGTCGATAGGATCGATGGAGTTTCTAACTCACATCAGAGCTCAAAAAATAGTATTAAATCGGATAAAGGAAATAATACTAATACAAATACAAAAGTAAATAAAACACAGGCTAGTAATGCAAGTATTAAAAAGAACAGTAAAGTAGCAGTACTCCCACCTGCTCCCCCTCCAGCACCGGAACCTATAGATGAGTCTTTGTTAACCAAGAAGGAAAGGAAAAAATTGAGAAGAGAAATGAGAAAAATGGAAGAGGCTAAGGAAGAGACTGAAAATCAGCTACAGATTGTTACGATTAAGAGGGTCATGGAATCGAATAGTGCTGAACCTACCGTAACAATAACGCTCAAAGGCCAAACACCCGCGGAGGATAAAGTGTTGTTTACTCTAGTGAATGGTCAAACTAAAGAACCCAGTAAGTCTGATCAGGGACAAAATGTTGGTGGAAAGAAAAAGAAGAACAAAAACAAAAATAATAATATCAATAACAGCAGTGCTAATAACAGCAACCAGGTGCAGCAGAATAACAAATTGCAACAACCAAATGTAAAACAGCAACAGCAACAGCAGGTCAAAAATATAAAACAAGATGGCAAGAATGTAAAACAACAAATCGGAAATGAAAAGACTAAGAGTGGTAAACAAGTCGAATCTCTGAAGTTACATCAAGCTTCGGTAGAAACGAAAAGTACGAAATCGAAAAAAGATAAAAAGAATACCGAAAACAAAGAAAATGTTTCGCAGCAGCAGAATGCTTCGAGTAAGAATAAGATTCAACAACAGAATCAAGAGCAGAATCTCACCACTAAGAAACAGAACAAAGTTAACTCATCCTCTCAATTACAATCAGTTCAAAAACAAAGTAATCTTAATAATGAAGTCGTTGACAAGAAGACGAAGACACAGCAACAAAATAAGAATAATCAAACAAATGCCAAAAAGAATAATAAGAATGTTAATAATAGTGTGAACAACAATGTCAATAATAAGTCGAACACGAATAAGACTGATACTTCAAAAAATCAAACTAAAGTAAACCAGAATACAGTTGGTAAACAGAAATCAGTTGTCGATATGCAGATTGGTACGAACGAATGCGTGAGTCCACCATTTAGCAGTCAATTCAAAGACATCAGTGCAAGTTCTAAAATCAATATCGAGAATCTTAAATTACCACCGGGTATTACGATAACAAAAGTAGACACTCCTGCAAGACCTCTTCCAATTAAAACTACAATGAAGCCTAAACCTCAGAATCCACCGAAGCAGACGACTATCATTGCCGCGCCCATGAACAGCGCTCAATCTGGTTATGCTAATCAACAAAATGGTGGTAATGTCATTGTCGTCGACACTGGAAAGCTTAAACAAGATCTTATGCCGAAATCGACTGATAAAGGTAAGATTTCTTTCCTGTAAAAGTTTCTCTTAAAAAAACAATAATTAAGACTGTTGGGCACTTTTGAAAATCTCTCATTACAAAATAATGTATTTTATGTTTTCAGACGCTTCGAAAGAAAATCAAAGTGGAAAGAAGAAGAAGAAGAAAAAGAATAAGAACGCCGCTAATCAAAGTGGTCCTTCATCGACGAATGTGCTGATATCACAGGACAATGATTATAGTGATGAATCTGCGAGAATACTGCACAATCCACAAACGAACATGGTGACTATCAGGAATCCAGCGTTCGGTCCGCCAAAAATGGAACCGGCCTCACAGCAAGCAGCCATCATCAAGGTATCTGAGAACGGCATGGTCACCATCAGGAGTCCAGCTTTGCAACATGCCATCAATGCTGGCTTGACGCCTGCCCCAAAACCAGATTTTATCGTGAAGGGCGACTTGACTGCTGTAAAACCAAACACGAACAATTCCAATCCAAAGCATACTAATGGCATTATTCCCTCAAGTCTGGCAGAGCTGCGAAGTAGACTGTCGCCGGATTGCACTAGTTTGAGTGACCTCGCCAACATACAAATCAGTAAGGTCACGAACGGTCAACCGATACCCGAGAACGGCATCAATATCAAAGGAACCAGTGTCACCTTGACGAAGGTGAGGAATCCTGATCCAATGATAGACGAGGTGCAGCAGGCGAAAACAGCCGTGAGGGAGGCGATAAATGCATCAATGGCGGTTTCCAGCAGCGGAAAGGGGAAGAAAAAGAAAAAGCGCGGAAACGGCGCGAGGCAAAGCGGGGATGACTGGAACCTCGTTGGTGAGAAACAACAATAATCAAACTTTATCATGTAAATTTCCGCTTCTTTTATTTGTTTTTAAACGCAACCACGTTAGCATATTAGGACCGTTGAGTTTGGTGCCCGGAAAATGAAATTTTTAATGTAATATAGTATTTCTCTCGTAAAGGTTTTCGATGAACTTTAAACTCTTGATAGGATATTTGGCGTTAGTGTTCTTTACAGAAAATTCAGATTTGTATAATTTGAAAATTTTCTTTCTGACTAATTTCAGTTTGTCTCCCTCTGATTTGCGGGTACTGTGTTCTCATCAGTCTTTTGCACTTCTGCACGTATTCGCTTAAACGTAAAAGATCTCATTACTTTTCTATTTAAGTTTTACGTCTTACAATCTTACATCTTACCTCATACTCCGGCTTATATGTTCCGTCTTGTAAAGTCAGTATAATCCATATTCGATAGGTATCACCGACACGGTATTTATTACTTTAAATTTTGAGCTTGCAAGTCCGTGATTTTCTTTCTAAAGACAACTGTCGTACTACCACGAGCGTGTTAAGTCGATAGAAATATGAAAAATATCCTTTTAGTTTTAGTCTAAGTATTAAGCTATTTTGATTTTCTTATGAGATGGATTTACAAGTGAAGGATCGCGAAACAGAATCGTGTTGTAGTTTGTGTGAATTATTTTCATGTCCTAGCGGCTTAGCCCTATCTTTCGCAATGAGAGAAAACTGAATGTGATATTAAAGTACAGGGAATTTACTTCTAGAATAAATATTAAAAAGGCGATATTTTTTTATCTACTGATGACACAAAATAAAATTACATTTTTTCCAAATATTCACTCTCTTTCTTCCAAACGGAACTGACATTTCTCCTAATTACTGCATGGGTTCGGTTGCAATAGTTAAGTATTTCTTCTGAAAGTTTAAAGATAGATTTGGACGAAAAAGGTTTTTCCAAAATTCATCTTTTCTTTTTCTAGCGAATTTGATATTTTCTCTAAAATAATAATACGTTGACACTGTATTTTAATACTGGCCAAATTTTTGACGTTTAGTATAGGTGCCAAGTGCTCTTCACGTGGAGAAAATTAGTAACATGAAGTTGCTAAGCTGTTGGAACGCAGTACTTCTTCATTCAATGAAAAACAAATTAGAAAAACGACCAGGAAGGATTCTCTTTGTTCACTTTCTTCTTCTTTTTTTTTTTTTTTTTTTTTTTTGTTTTTTTTTTTTTTTTTGCACTGCAGTCGTAGAATCTAGGATTAAAAATAGATTTTACGTCGCATACCCATGTAGTACGACGACAAATGCACAACAGATGCCGACACTTACCCTATTCCTTGTAAACCCAGCCCATCCACTTCCATTTACATAGAGTTTTGTTCATTTTATTTTTTACTGTCTTGTTTAAACAGAGTATCTACTGTCCAAGCTGGGAAATTAATTCTCGAATTTTTGACTTTGTCCTCGAATAGTATTTAAATTTTTTGAGACTAGGGTTTCTTAACTATTTCTTAAATAAGGGTTGTTTGAATCAGAGTTAGCTGATTAAAATCATTTACATTTTTTAGAGCGAAACAAACACATCATTTCGATTCAAAAAAATAATCGTCCAATCCGCGTTCTAAGAACAATTGCCAAACCGCATTCTTAGAGGTCGCGTATATTATGAACAAGAATAGGTAAACACCCTTAAAAGTAAATATTTTCCAGATGGAATCGGTTTAAAATCAGGCAGATTCTACACTTAAATCACATAATCTCTCGGGCATAAAATACATTGTTTTTTGAAAGGAAATTAGGCAATACGTATTTTTGCGATTTTTGAAAAAAAAAAAAAAAAAAAAATTTGTACGAAGTTATAAGTATTTCAATTTTTTACTTTGTTTTTCAAAAAATCCAAATAATTTTTTTAAACTTCTATACTTCATAACTTTTTACCTAATTGAGGTATTTAAGATTTCTTCCAGATTCTCACAGCGTATAATACGTATCGCCTAATTTCCTCTAAAGGAAAACATATTTTCTCACCGAGAGATTCTGCGCGACTTCAAGTGTAGAACCTTTCTGACTTGAAATAGATTCGGTCTCCTGTTTAAAGTTCAGCAAGTTAATTTGGAAGCTTACAAACTGGTAAAAGCAAAGATAGTAATAATTTTAAGAAAGAACTCTGCCTTCCTGTAAACTTGTCATTCTTACTTTATCTCTTAAAACACTTCCCGATCTCTGGTATTGAGAGCGTGTCTTTTGCAGAGAGCGTATTCACGCCAAAAGATATAGACCTCGAGGATGGCGAAATGGACGACGCCGAACGTGAACTGGAGGCCTTTAAGCGATTCTGTCTGCAGTCGGTGCCTCCCCCACGAAAGGAGAAGGTGAACCTAAACATCAAGGACATCGTCCTCAAGAAGAAGTCTTCAACGTCAACGGCTGCTGCAGCGGCCGTAATAGCAGCGAATTAACTGTCGTTTGAAGCATTCCCCCCGTCTCCTTGCACTCTATCAAATTCAACTAGTACTGCCATGAACTCGATGCAGAAGCCATGCATGCAAGTTTGTAACATTGGCAAAATCAAAGCGTCGCCCAGGTTCAATCATCTTAATCGTAAAGGGAACTGGTCGATACAATTTGAAACACTTGGAAAGATCAGTAGACGAAAACACTTTAGGAAAATAATGGGCAGAGCAACTTGAGGCATAAAGTCTCGCGGAGAAGCTCGTTTGTGCCGTGCTGTTATTCCTCGCCGATTGTTTAACGTGATTTTTTGACGCATTCGGCAGGATAAAGCTTTTTATCAACGAGCTTTTAGGTATATATAATGTATATGTATGCATCTACGTGTCATAGGGAAAAAAAGTGATTAGGAGGCTGATTTTTTCAAGCACACGATCCTAGTAAACGAAGGTAGATTTTCAATTGAATGTTACCTTTTTTTATTCCAATTCTATCCTAAGTCTACCAGGGTTAAGAGTGAAATATTTACTCTGTTTTTTTTTCTCGTGCATACAATCACACTCATTTTTCTATTCGAAACAAAATCAATTTTTATGCGTTTAGTGTCACCATTGTGTCAATGAATTGAGATAAAATTTTATTTGCATAAATTGCTACACCTGTTAATATTTTCTACCAATCTTGTTGACACTTGACGGTCAAAACTCGAGAGCCGTTTATAGGTACGAGTCTCGTCGCTCAAGTTTTGAGGGCGCAATGCCTCGATATTATTCTCATGCCCAGTCTGTTCGTGTTTTTGTTGCGATTAGATTAGATAAAATATTTGAATTAAGGAAATGGTGAGCCTTTGAGTGATCGCGATTTTCCTATTAATTATTATTACTGTATACAAATGAATTAGGTGACTGATAACGTCAGCTTGGACGCACTCGAATTTTTTTTAATGGTGATTTTAATGAATGAATCGTCACTTGTATATACTGCACACGTATTAATTCGCAGGAGGAATATTGTCTTATTAAGCGCGACAAGATCAATTGTGGTCCTTGTAATGGATCTCCTTTTTTGAGTTCCCTCTGTAAAGAACTCATATTCTTGTTGGCATTTCATTATAGAATATAGAGTATTCTAGAGATACTGTATTTGTAGAATAGCTTTTCATACATCAAGATACATTTCGTCAAGAAGATCTAAGTCTTATTCTTTTTTAATGAACCTTCTCCTTCGGATTTTCGTTAATTAGACTTATACCGTAGAACTAGATTCTAAACTGAAATATTTTTTATGAACTATTATGAACTACAGTTCAGTTCCAGAAAGATTAAGTTATTTAATTTACTGCTCATTCCTATTCATCGAGGAGTGTGATATCGACGATAAATAGGCGCCAGATTGGCGAGATGTTTAATATTCTATCTTGACAATGCAACTATTGCTGCATGAGCAATAGCATACCCAAGTATGTTTTGTAGGTCGTGCTTTACTATCGGTGTAAAAACTTTTAATCATGTATGTATATGTACATTGAATTGTAACGATTACTACATTAACTAGCAATATTATACGCGCGGCAAACATTGCATGAGCAATTAATAATATTCAAGTACAAAAAGATATAACACTACATGGTTCCAATTTGAAATTCACAAATTTTAGAACACTCAAGTAAACATTTTTTCAATCTTAAGACAAGTATATTTGATTACATTAAATTTTGAAAAATTTAAAGGTATTTTTCTAAAGTACAAGGTATAAGGTTTTCAATTACTTCAAAGCTGCAAAATTGTGACAAAGCTTCAAAAGTTGCTTCATTTGAGCGAGTAAGGGAAAACAGGCAAAATCGGTTTGTGTTGAGAGCAACGTTCTCGCTATTTCAGGGGAGATCAAACGAACCAGAGGCACATCGGCATTTATGACGGTGTGCAGGAGAGAAAAATATTATTCGTGGAAATGATACATACTTAACACTCTTGCAGTTGAAGCGTGCTTTGAAATCCTAAGTTCTTTAGGTGAGGAGCTAGCGCAAGATTTTTTAAAGGTATTAAAAACAAAATGTTAAAAGAATAAAATAATTATTGCTTACATTACTTTAAGGTATTAATGTCATAAGAGAAAAAAACCGTTTAAAAATAATTTTAAACTGTTTCAATTAGAATTGTTTAAATTAATTAAACATTTAAAATGTTTGAATTAAAATTGAGCTTCTGATTAAGAAGAGACGTTTCTCTTTACACCTTTTCGCATTTATTTCCGTGCATGTTAGCATAATTTGTGCATTGCTCATTATAATCGCACCCTCTATACATTTACACTATACGATTCCAGGAGTTCTCGACCCTCCTTTTGGATCATTATGTGCATTTTCACATAGCATCCCCAGGAATGAACTCCGGTGGTCTCATTAGCAGCGTTCGTCAGTCACCTCGTCTCCTCTTTTGCGTTTCTTCCACACTGTTAGTATCCTTATTTTTCAAATACTATTCTTGCCTTGCACCTCATTATATTCATACAACAGTTGAATGAGTACGAGATCTTCACAACACCTGCGAACGAGCTTTTAGTGCTCTTTATACAATAAAGTTCCTTTGATCTCTGGTACATAATCTCGCGTGAATAGCTTTCAAACTTTATTGGACGAAAAATTTTTCAAGGTAATTTATATGCAAGCTGTAAACCTAATCAGTAAAAATATGTCAGTAAAAATTCATTGAATAAGTTAAAATTCTTGCTGATTTGATTCAGTGATTAACTTCCACGGATTCTTTGGGAAATAGAGTCCCATCCTTGTCTACTCCTTTCTTTAATTAGCGGAGGGGGTATGACCAAATATTTCCAAGTTTCAGATTAATTCTTCTGTCAAGAAAAAACCGTAACTAGTACAAATATTTGGTCACACCCCGTCCCCTAACTGGAAAAGGTCAGGGGTGAAATGTGATAAAATATTTTTAAGTGTCAGATTCGCTTTTGGCCAAAAAAATCTTATCTTTTGAACAATATTGAACATATTTATTTTAATTTATTTATATTATAGTTTATATTTCCAAGTTTCAGATTCACTTTTATCTTTTTCCAGTTAGGGGATGGCGTGTGACCACCACATATTCTTTGTAGATGAGGTGTCAGAATTGCTTTTCTCAACAAAAATGTTATGGGAATCAATAGAGTAGATGTTTTATTTTTATGATTTAATAATTTATAGTGACATTGAGAGTATAATTGAACAAACTATGCCTCGAGTTCGTCGGTCTCAGTGAAAACAAGGTTTTGGCCCTAGTCTTGTTATTTTCATATGCATCTTATTATAGTATACATAAACGCGCTCCGCAGGTGCATATCATGTATGCGGTGAAGGGCGAATGAAAAAAAGGAGCAAAAAGTACGCGCTCTTACATGCGCTCACAACGTAGGCATTGGTACGTATTTAAGCACTTCTGGGCACGTGTACTGCGTGATTTACACGACCGTGAATTTGAAGTGGGTGAGATATAGCCCCTGTGGATGCTCAGCACCCCTTGCGTGACTTCTGAATTTTGTTTTTCGAACATGTCGAGGCTCCCATCTTCTTTGTGCGTCGTAAAGTTTATTAATAACTGAATATGCTAACTTTCAGCAACACACTTTCGATTTAAATCTTAATCAATTCCCTATGTTTTTTTGCAAATTTTTTGAACAACGGGATCTTGGATCCCACGGGGGTTAAATCACCCGCAATTGTGAACAGTTCATATTTTCTCACAGATTTAATAAAAAAATTTCTAGTTTTGCCTAAATATTGTAGAAAGTGGTCAGGAAAGGTAATAAAATACATATAACAATAGAAACTGCAGGAAGTTCGAAAATTCATTTTTTTACGGGGTATTTTTTTAATTTCTGGGGAAGGTTTTCCAATTTTACTGTACTTTTTCAATTTTATTACCTTTTCTGACTACTTTTTATGATATTTGGGCAAACCTATAGAAATTTTTTAATCGAAGCTATGATAAAATACAAATTTTTTAGGGTTGGGGGTGGATTAACCCCCATGGGATCCAAGATTTTGTTCATTTGAGAAAAATTGACAGATTTTTTCTCACAAAACGGAAGCTTTTTTTGGAGGTGTCCCCAAAAATTAAAAGAGCTTTAATTTTTTTTGAGCCACCCTACTATCCATGTATCAATGCAAGTATTCAAGTAGGAGATAAAGGAGATGAACTTAATTAATCTTCAGGGTGACATTAACAGGTCTGTAGAACAATACGACTCAAAATCCAAAGAAGACCTTTGATCTCTACTCTTAGACCCCGCAGAATTCTCTTGGTCTACGAAAATAGAAGGGTCATAAACAAGGGTCCCATTTTGGTCAATTTAAAGCTCGTGTGATTTGCACAGTGTACACGCACTTAGAAATATTTTGTACGACCTTGACTGCCTTCAAATTTAAAGCAAATATTTTAATATTTCGTATACACAAATATCTCTCATGAACTTCCTACATAATGAGCAGGAGGAATTTAATTTTGAAAATATTTTGACGATTCAGAGCGAAATAACCCATGTTCAGGTTTATTTTCAGAGATCAAAGGAATATTTTTTTTAAATTAATGTACTTGCAACGACGGTTATACATATATAGGGGCGAAGAGGAGCAGAGGGGTTAAAAAGATGCAGTTGGATTTGTGGAGAGGTGGAGGAAATAAGGAATATCAGATGAGGGGGAAGGTTACTTACTATATATCCTTCTTGAAAAGTGGATTTTAATAGGTCTTTTTGCGAGAAAAACGAATCTGAAACTTTAAAATATTTTGTCGAATCCATATCTCTTCTTAATTAAGGGAGGGGATGTGAAAAAACATTTTTTCTACCTAGGATTATTGTCAAAAAAGCGAATTTGAAACTGAAATATTTTGTCACACCCTCTAGCCTAAGAATAGAAGGATTGAATGGGTGGTGAAGGGAGAGAGTGGAGGGCTTTACAGGTCTGAGAGAGAGGGATGTGAGGAGAGAGAGACATATAAGAGGGTGGTAAGGATAGGAGATTTGAGGAGTGGTGGGGGTTGCGATGATGTGAGGAGTATGGGGCTGGGGTTGAGGTTGAGGTTTACAGATGGGGGGAGTGAAATTGAAGAAGGTAGACGAGCAGGATTAGTATAGATTCCGTGGGTGTGATGATGATGGCAAGGAATAGAAAGAGTTGATGTAAAAAAGTAGAGGTAAGGATAAGAGGGAGTAAGGGCACGAAAATTGACGACTGTAGTGATAAAGAGTGTGAAGGGTTGGGGAGTGTGTAAAGTTTTAAGGGTTGAGAGGGAAGATAAAAATATAAAAGGAGGCAAGGTGGAAGGTAAAGCATGTGTGGTTTATGAGAGGGGGTAAGGTTAGAAGGGTTGAGTGGGGTGAAAAGAGAACGATTAGAGAAGGAACAGTGGAAAAGAAGGGACAGAGGTATATACAAACACAGGAGATGTGATGATATCAAATAAGGTTAAAGAGGAAGTAATTAGAAATGTGACAAGATGGAGAGAATAGGAAGTAGAAGAGAATTTAAGTAAGGATAAGAAGTGAAGATAAGAGAAGTCGAGGAATAAAAATTAAGGGATGTAGAAATATAGAATGTGTGAAAGGAGGGGGTGGAAGGGATTAAGGGTATGGGGGAGGAAAAACGTTTATGAAAGGGGGTTGAGAGCATGAAAGGGGGTATGGAAGGGTTGAGAGGTAAGAAGAAAAGACGAAGGATGGAAAGATCACAGGAGAGAGGAGGATGGGCAACAGGGATGGGGGGAAAGAGGTTTTGATGGTGGGAGGGAGGGGGGGGGGTCACTATGTGTTAATTTTTTTTTTTTATTTTTTCGTGAAACAAATGGGTGAAGAAGCACAAACTGCCCGTGACCATTGCGTATACTCATGATACGAATGCAACGTTTGTTGCGTCGTTGTAGTGCTGGTTGCGGGAGACAGGGGATTCAGAAAGTGAGTAGATGCAGTGCATGTGCAGACGATGACACACAGCAAAGTGCACTGCTTTTTATAGATTATGGAGTCGATAGTTTCGCTCGATTTCGTCTATTTAAGATTCTCGCTTCACGCGCTGCCGAAACTATACTTCCACCCTGTTGTTGCGCTCTGCCTCATGAATTACAGCGTCTTTAAAACCTTGAAACTTAATGATAACTATCGAGACGCTTGAGCTTTCGTATACCTTCGCTTTAATTAGGATAAGGATACTGAAAATAGCTTCATTCATTCATGATGTGAGATGATCGAGCCGTTGGCGGATAAAACTCTACGATCTTGACGAAAGCTTTAATTTACTTGAATCACAAAAAAATTGAAACAAAATATGCGAAAGACTTGGAATGAAAATGACAACGCTACTTTTATAGTTAGTTATTATTAGATATGGTACATTATTGGCTTGTGCCTCATTATATATACTTCTAAAAGCTGCGTGCACATACGGCCATGATCAAGTATGTATAGTAAAGTAAGGTAACAACAACAGCACATCACGGTATTTCCCCAGTGGTCAGTTGGTCACCACCACCATCCTAGTACTAGTCGCGCCCAACGCTGCTTAACTTCAGTAATCCAACGAGTCGAACTGGTGCTTTCAGCGTATAGTATGGCCGTTGTCGAGAGTTACTTATAATGTCTTATTGTAACTCTTGAGTGTATGGAGTGCAATGACATAACCATATTCGTAGGAAGATATATTTTCTTTGCGCTGTGAAATAAACTAAAGTTGGCAACATGAAGCAGCGATACTATAATGATATACTATAATAAAAGGTATCGTTTGATGAGATCTGATGATAGTTCTGACATCTAATAAGCTGATGTACAGGAGACATGAAGGTCGTGGCCAGGGGGCGTGGTAAAAGTGTTGCTTAGGGCCATGGTCAAGGAAATTGTTCATGATCAAAGAAGGAGTAACGACGCAATTGTGCAGGCAAAGGAAGATCATGCATTTGATATAAGATATGGTTCAGGGGCGTGGTAAATAAATGGGCGTGGTTAAAGAGAGTGGACGTGGTCAAGCCCAAGGAAGTGATTTTTTAAAACAGTATGTATCGAAATCTGTTTATAATTTAATTTAGATTAATTTTATGTATGCCTTAAATTATAGAACTCTGAACATCCATTATTTCAAGAAGCATTTTGGGACAGACCCTCAAGTTCCTTAGTGTGTTTCAGACACATCAGACAACAGATGTTTGCTAAAAATGCCTGATGTGTGTGTGTGTGTGTGTGCCTTGTACTCTCCGAACGCCATAGGTTCGCAAATAGAATCCAACAAGAGTCGTCCAACTGTCTGGTACTCTTGCAAAAATAGGATTATGTCTTGGTTGGAAACGCGAGATCGCGTATAGGATAATAGACCTAGAAGCGAAACGAAGGAATTACTTTCCGGAATGAAAAGTTGATGATTCGTCCTCTGCTCTGAATTCATGGCCATCGCGTTTCGACTTTCGCTCTAGACCCGAATTTCAAGTTATACTAAATTAGGTAATCCACTTTAAGAAAGTATAATTTGTAAATGAAAAAGTGATGTTATTTAATATATTTGTATCCCATACTAGTCACTTGAATTTTATTGAATTCCCTATAACAAATTGCAAATTAACTTTCAAGTAATTAAAACAAAATATTGTTTAGTTTTAATGAATTTCAAGAAGATGTGGACAAAAATAGAGGAGAATAAGATGGAGAAATTCTGTGCCCTGTACATGTTAGCATCTTCTGAGAAAGGATGGTTATTATTCAAGAGCTAGAAGAAACATTATCTTCTTATTCGTTGCTTAGTGAAGATTTAATACCCCCAACCTAAACGTTTCTCTGCTGTAGTATATCTAAAAATATCAAATAATAGAGAAGGCGGTAGTCGTTAAAGTACTTCATATATAGTTTATAATTTCAAATAGAATAAATTTAAATATGTGTATTCTACTTGATATACGCGCATTTCAGTGATTAACTAATCAAATATTGATAATTAACATATCGCCAACTCTTGGATTGTGATTGAATTTTAAATGTATGTATTCTAGTCGATATATACGCGCATTTCAGTGATTAACTAATCAAATATTGATAATCAACATATATCGTCAACTTTTGGATCTTGAGCGAGGAAAAATTTAAATAAAACAGTAAATATTAGCACAAATCGAGCTTTTAAACATATGAATTTTTGTCAAATAGTCGTCACTTATCGATACATTTCTAGGTTCAAGCGTGTGCACGCATTTATTTTAAGTTTCATATTTATATCATCGCAGGTGACAAAATGACAGGGTAATCGATGCATATAGCTTCTGTTGGCTAGATCAATAATTTATGCAAAGCATCACTCCTTGTAAATAACGATAGAATCACGTTTATCAAGCTCCATAGGGCATGTCTGAAAAAACATGGAACAAAACAGTGTCTGCAGATCATGCGAGCGATATATTATATATATATATATATATATATATATATATATATATACTTCCGCTTATATCCATCCACTCGCGTTTGCAATTATGCGTGACAATAACATATATACTGAATAGTTACATCCTATATTGCTTCAATACTTTGTATTTTTATTCTTTCAATTTCTACTATTTACTTGCTCGAAATAATGTGCAGTTATTCCTGGGATCGGGAGAGTAAATATGCAGTGAATGTGAGCTGCACACACGTACCACATCGCAAGGGGATGGATGACAGGTGCCGAGTGGTTCTATAAATTGTTTGCGAGGGCGATCTTGAAAAAGAAAGTAATGAAAAAAATTAAGTAAAAATGTGAAAAACTTTTTCTATCTTTAGATTAGACACAAGTCAAAATATTTCGTAAATTTAATGGAATCTTATAAATAATTCTCGCTTTGGGTGTTGAAACATTTTTTGTTGCAATGCAATTTTCACCTCTGAATAATGATGTTTAGGCAATTCTGAATTTTGGAATTTGAAAAGGAATCCGAGAAAAACTTATATGTATTTTGAGAAATCTTTTATTTCTGGAAGGCAGTTCTTTATGTCCCAAAAGAAAATAAGGAAAATTAGCTCAAAATTATATTATCTCAATTTTAAATTCAACAATTTTTGATCCTACAAATAAAATTTTTTTCAATTTTAAGATAAGGACATTTTCAGGAATTTTATTGATTTTAACGATCGAGATTTCATGGGATTTTAAGTAATGTAAAGGAATTTAAATGAATTTTCGGAAATTTATTGAGATTTTAGAGAAAGTTATTGGAATTTTATGGAATATGTGAACACATATATACTTTAGAAGAAGAAGAAAATGAAGTTTGTAAAATAAAGTATGAGGTATATTTAATATACTTAATTCTTGTTCAAGCATCCTATCGGCATTCTGATAAATTTTGAAAATGTGTAAATTGAAAGTACGTTGAATGTATGAACATTGATTATGAATGGGTTGCCAGATCCATTCAGTTTGAACATGACCCAGAGTCCATCTTTATCTCGGCTCCCGGTCACTCTGCCATATGCATATATAGCGACACTTTTACTTATACATAGATCGCTATGACAACTTTTGTCATTAAAATTCAAACTATAAATAACAGTTAGGATACTTTTTCTATTTTAAATTAGACCTATTCATATTGACAACTAAACAACTTATTTTTATGTATATCTAAGACATTTATAACTAAAGCGCCCGCAGAAAAAAGAAACATGTATTTTTCTTGTTAGCGTTTCAAATATATCACAAAAATTCATGTTAACCACAATTAAAAGCTATACTATGCTAAAAATCCGCATGGAGTCAAAGCCCATACAGAAACTTCGCGAAATCTGAGATAAATTTTCTTCTATTTGTCAGTAAATAGAGAAATATGAAGATTAACATCTTATGTCGTACGCTCATATATATGAATGTACTCAATATAATATGATAGCTCACGTTCTTCTCGCTCTTTCCTTATTCAGCTGCTGCTTTCCTCATTTACTATTGCCTTCTTCGCCTCTCTCTCTCTCTCTCTCTCTCTCTCTCTCTCTCTCTCTCTCT
>CAJFCO010018467.1:201103-214452 GCA_904066015.1 Synergus gifuensis
AAAATGTAATCTAGCTTAATTATTCACGATAAGAAAAGTTAACACAATTACATACATCAAACATATAATTTATTCTTTATTTATATTTAACATGCGTTGCCGAATAGAAAAGAAAATTGTTACAAAAAAAGTTAAAACGAGTTCACAATCCGAGCCTGCAAATATTTTTAGAATAATTGACACATTTACTGATACCATATTTTTAAAGATAATATATATTGATTCAATCGTATATAGATTGGTTCTTTTCAGTTACATCTGATCACTTGAATGTGATGGGCCATATATAATATATTACCGCACTGAATGCCAATTTGAATAGTTAAAAATGTCCTAATTTTCGGTTATACTATTTAACATTTACTTTTATTCCCTTACAGACTATTTGTAACTGCTAATAGATTCCGAATATACATCTAAGATGAATATTATAACAACCCTGTTATTTATTTCGTACGTTTCGTTCACTATTTCTCAGCCAATAGTGACCCTAGGGTCAGCGAAAATAATTGGAACTTTTATGCATACAAGAAAAGATCGTCAGATTTCAGCTTTTCGAGGGATACCGTATGCAGAAGCACCGATAGGCAATTTAAGGTAATAATCGTCTTTAATATCATTTAATGCAGTGTGTTATGTCCAGCGATTTTTACGAAAAAACTTCAAGGACTTTGCCAGGTTTTCCAGGTCCAGAAATTAAGTTTTTTAAAGTTATCGTTCGCATTCCTGTAAAACAAATGTTTCTTAAGTAAAAAATACAAAATTTTAAAATTCAAGGTTCTAATGAAAAATTCAGAGATTTTCATGTTTTCAAGGTCTAAAGAAATTTCAAGTTTTCAAGGTTTTCCAAATCGCTGGACACCTTGTTAAAATAGAATTACATTTTATTTTATTTTTTATAAATATTTATTATGATCAGGTTTAGAAATCCTGTACCCAAGAAACAATTGTCAGAGACAATTATGGCTCTTGAAGATGGGAAGATGTGTTTACAATATGCTAACGACTTCACTAAAATTGGTGACGAGAATTGCCTTTTTCTCAACATTTATACGCCATTGGTGTGACATTTGAAAAATTAACTCCAACAGCTACAATAAAAATTATAAAAAATCTATATCTGACTGAATCCATTTCAAATCAGGCAGATTCTACACTTGAATATATGTTCTGTTTAGAGGAAATTAGGAGGCGATGTGTAAAAAAAATTTGTACGAAGATATGATTATTTTAACTGTTTATTTGATTTTCAAAAAACAACATATCTTGTCCCCAACAGATTTTGCGACTTCAAGTGTAGAATGTGCCTGATGTGAAATGGATTCAGAGATGTAATTCAATATTAATCAAACGTTATAGGTAGCAACAAATCAAGGAACAAAATTGCTTCCTGTAATGGTGTACATTCACGGTGGAGCTTACGTCACCGGAAATAGCAATTCTTCTCAGTTTGGTCCAGATTATTTACTTGACAAAGACGTGGTTTTGGTAACAATGAACTATCGATTAGGTATATTTGGATTTCTTAGTAGCGGAGATGAGGAAGCTCCGGGAAATTTTGCATTGAAAGATCAAGTTCTTGCACTTCGTTGGGTTCAAAAAAATATTCCAAGTTTTGGAGGCAATCCAGAAAAGGTCACTCTTTTTGGTTTAAGTGCTGGATCTAATTGTGTTCACTTACATACTCTTTCAGACGCTTCTAATGGTATACCGAATTTTTTATTTTTTACATTCACAGAAATTCACAGAAAGTTCTCAATATTGAAAAGTAAACTTAATTCAATTATAATTCCAGGCCTATTTCAACAACACATCATGGAAAGCGGACATGCAATTAGTCCTAGATCTTTCCAGGAAAGGGTGTCATATTCTGAATTTGCGAGAGCGACAGGTAAAATGTTCGGTTGTCCATCCAAAGATTCACAATTGTTGTTAGATTGTTTGAGGAATGTTGAAGCAAGACGCCTACTTGATTCGATTTCCATATTCAGCGAAGCACAAAATTTCCTTCAGGCGACGTGGACACCCACTAATGAACCGGATATTGATGGAGCATTTATCACTGATACACCTTATAATTTACTGATTAAAGGAAAACAAAAAGATTATCCTTGGATACACGGAATGACAAAAGATGAAGGACTTTACTTTATGAAAAGTAAGGCAAAGTCGTTGTGGCGTTAACTAAAGTAAGATGCTCGATTACCATACAATAAAAATTGTCATTACAGGTCTATATGTGAATGATACTTTTTATAAAGAAGTTGTTGGCGACTTTGATAGATTTTTGACGGATATATTTAGAACATTTTCACTTACTGAGGATTTTTCGCAGATTGTAAACGACGTTAAACAATTTTATTTTGGCGGTAATGTGATGCAGGACAAACATTTGGTAAGTGGTAAATTGAATTCTTTATATACATGATGTTTCTAGTATCAAATATTATCACTGAATTGTTGGTTTTTAGATACTTCGTCAATTAGTAAAATTTCTCGGAGACCTCTTCAGATATAGATATGAATTCATTTTGGCAGATCAACAAACTAAAGGGGCTAAAAAACCACTTTTTCTATACACATTTGATTATAGGGGAACGGTTAGTTTGTCAACGGCAGGGGGTGATAATAAAAATCTAGGAGTAAGTCATGGAGACGAATCTTTGTACATATTTCCCATGGCGAATGCCATATATGAGAAATTTAATATAACAATGAGTGAGGACGATTCGAAAATGGCTGATATTATGGTAGATCTTTGGACATCTTTCGCTATTAATGGGTGAGACTTTTGCATTGTCAACCTATATAATTTATTCGAAAGGTTTTTATTCTTTCTCATTTATACTTTTAATGAAATCTCTCCTTTTTCCAGTGCACCGAAGACCAATTTGAATAATTCAAACATTTGGAAGCCTTATTCTCCAGGAAGTAATATATTGAAAATAGGAGATAATTCTAAAGTGAATTTAAGAATTATAAACTCTTTATTTGAAGAAAGAATGCATTTTTGGTCTTCACGCACATGCCTACTTCAATTTAATTAGGTAAGTTACAAACTTCAAGAAATCTAATGTGAAGCGAGCGAAATTATGTATTCTGAAAATTTGTATAAAATTATTTTAAATTAAGATAAGTAACTTTTTCCATGAATAATATACAGTTCAATTAATGGAAATTCTGCCCATTATTTTGATGCAAACTTGTAAAATATAGCCAATTACTAGTCTATCCGCGCTGCCGAAATTTATAGTCGATGATAAAGGTATCTTGGTCCTCGATATTCGTTGTAAAATCGGCATAACAACCATCGCCGATCAGTTTCCAACACGCAGACCTATAAATTTATTTGGTCGTGAGTTTACGAACCCTATTCTTCTTTCTACCTGTCTCTACATCTTTGTTAACCATCAAGGTCATGTCATGCGCCACTCTTTTATGCGATTATTTTAAATACCTGACATTCTTTATTGAAGGATGCAAAACTGGCATAAATAAATAAAATTAGTTCTTTTTTGTGTCCATCTTTAAAAATATTTTATGTTCTAATCTTTACATTAAAATTAACCAAATATAAACGAGAAGATCAAAACTTGATACGATCTTCATTTAAAGAATTGACAACACGGAGAAAACTGTTTAGTAGATCTCACTCTGTAGAATAGTATAATATTATGGACAGACTAAGCTAGCGGTTGGATTTACTAAACGGTTTAGTAAATCCAACCGCTAGCTTTAGTCTGTCCATAATATACTATTCTACAGTGAGATCTACTAAACAGTTTTCTCCATGAATGCTTATGTCTGTTTCAGAATTGTTTCCAATTTTAAAAATATTGTTTCCCGGTTTGTAAGGTTTCCAAACAATACCGTTACTGGCTTGAGTAGTTACTGGTACTCTAAAAAATAAAAGAATCTCTAAAATTCAGTCATTTTCTATTTGATAAATTATTTCAGTAGTAAAGAAAAATCTACCCACTCGTAGCGAAAGACGTCCAAAAATCCACCATAATATCAACCATCTTGGAATCGTTTTCGCTTATCGTCAAATTATATCAATTGTAATCATCATTTTCGACCGGAAAGAGATACAAAGCTTCATCTCCATGATCGACTCCCTTAATTGCATTTGTACCAAAATCGCTAGATGAAAAACTAATTGTTCCTCTATAGTCAAATAAGTAAAAGTAAAGAGGCTGTTTAGCATTCTGGGAGTGTCAATTTGCTAAATTTATTGCATAAGGCCATCTGAAGATGTCACCCAATAAATTTGACATTTGTTGAAGCACCTAAAAATAGATATATGCAGCTAGTAAATACTAGCAATCTTCAATTATATCCTAAAACTGCTAAATCTTATACTCACCAATTTTTTTGTCACTCATCACATTACTATCAAAATAATATTCCTTTATATCAGTTACAACTTGTGAGATATTTTTAACTAGCGGGAAAGCTTCAAAAAGATCAGTCAAAAATGTATCCAAGTTATTTTTTACTTCATTGTACTTGTCCACATTTACGTATAAATCTAAAATATTAAAAAATTGATGAAATTACTTGTTGGTTGACTACTTGGTTAATAATGAGAACAAACAAAAATCAAAATGAATTAGGTATATATGTACCTCCCATAAAATAAATTCCTTCGTCTTTTGTCACCCCCTGGATCCAAGGATAATCCTTATATACGTTACTTTTTATTCAGTAATTTAAAAGGCGTATCAGTATAAGAAAAGTGCCATCAATATTCGGTTCATCAGTGGGAGACCAAGCGAACTTAAAAAAATATTTCCTTGTATGCGGCTAAAAACCGAATTTGTTGAATTGTTGAGGCGATAGCAGGCTTCTACATTCCTCAAGCAATTGACCATGAATCGCGAATCATTCAAATAAGGACAATTGAATAATTCACCCACTTTCCATGCATATTTTGAATATTTTTCACGTTCCTCAAACGATCTAGGAGTAATGGCACTTCCACTTTCCAGAATATATTGATGAAAAAAACCTGCCAAGAAAATTTGCGAGGTGTATTAAGAAATTACGTGATTGGCGATAAATATCTTAAAATTTGGTACCATTAGTGCTTTCAGAAAGAGTGTGCAAGTCGACAACATTGGCTCCTATACTTAAACCAAAAAGAGTGACCTTTTTTGAATCGCCTCCAAAGTTTCGAATATTTTTTTGAACCCAACAAAGTGCAAGAACTTGATCTTTCAATTCAAAGTTCCCCGGAGCTTCCGCATCTCCGGTACTGAGAAATCCGAATATGCCTAATCGATAATTCATAGTAACTAGAACCACATTTCTTTCAAGCAAATAATCTGGACCACATTTTGTAGAATTACTGCTGCCAGAAGTATAGCAACCTCCGTGAATGAAAACCATTATGGGAAGCAGATTTTGTTGCTCATTCTTCGTAATCTTGAAAATTTGATTTAATATATAAATACTAAAAAAGTATAATATTTAATAAAGAAAATGGCACCTTAAATATTTTCTTAACCGAGGTTTAAGAGTGAAATTTCTTTAGAGTGAAAACATTGATTACATTTTCATTAAGTATTGTGAGTGGAGACAATATTTTATTGATGTAAGGGCATGCTCTACGGTGACGACGCGTATATAACCAATTTTTTGGCGCTCACAATATCCAAACGGAATCATATATCGCTCTCAAAATTTGGAATACAGGAAATGAGACATTAAATTGCGTTTGTATATTTAGTTGTAGTCAAAATTTTGAAAAAAATCAAGTCGGTAAAGTAGGAATCTGATTTTTTTTTTAAATTATGGCTCCAACTAAATATACAAACGTAATTTAATGTCTTATTTCCTATATTCCAAATTTTGAGAGCGATATATGAGCGCTCACCATGTTTGGACATGGTGAGCGCCAAAAAAAAATTTTTACAATCAAGCGCAGAGCATGTCCTTATTTGCAAAATATATTTTACCTGTGGTATATAAACATTTAGATAAAGACAATCCTCGCTACCTTCATCTGTTGTCTGGTCAAAATAATATTGTAAACACGTGTTTCCATCTCCCGTGTAGAAATTTCCAAACCTGGCCCAGATCGGTGATGGCCCGATCGGGCCAGGTTTGGTCAGGTCTGGGTCTGGTCGGGCCGTGTGTTGAAACCACTTTTTTTTTTTAATTTACAAATTCTATGCACGGATGTTCATAGTACTAAAAAAGTCGAACAATTTTTTCTAATGACTTTTTTGGATTAAAAAAAATTGAAAGACTTATAATATTTTGAAAATCCAAAAAAATGAAAGAAAACTTAAATTAAAAGCCAAACAACGCACGATATGAAAAAAAGTCTAAAGATGAAGAATATTTCTTTTTGAACACCCTATAGGATAGGCATAACAACTTTTTGAATTTCCTTAAAAAATCGAAAATTCAAATTTTGAGCCAAATAACGCGAGATGCAGAGAAAATGATAAGGAACATAGTTATTGGTATTAGAAAGATCTACAATTTCTCCTTTGGTCATTTTTTAATAGGATGAGTAGTTTTCGTTTTAATTATGAAAAATATTGTTAAACAGAGCCGAGCGCGAAGCGCGCGGTTTAAATCAAATATCGTAGAGAAATGTTGAAAGTGTAAAAGCTAACGCAATTATTTCATAATAAAAAAGTAATTGTAATATTCTTCAACTGATTGATCAATTGGAAATCATAGTTTTGAGCATAAATTAAATTTTTTTTTCGTTCCATCAGCGAGTTTAAAATATTAAAAAATTTTGGTGAAATTCTTTAAAATCACAAGAAATCGCTTGAAATCCCTTTTGAAATCCCATGAAATATTTTTAAATCCTTTCAAATCTTTTGGAAACAACAAAATTGTTGAATTTTGTAATTACTTTTGAAAAAAGTCAAGATTTTTCTCTCCATTTATTTCTAATGATTTCAATATCAGATAACGGGACACTTCCTTTTTTGGTTAGCAATATGCGGTAGTTCAGCTTTCGCATCGCATATGTGTGTAGACGCGACCGGAATTTCCGCTGAGGATGACTTCCGTTGTGCAAATAATGGCGTAATTTGCAATCTATGTACGTGGTGTTGAGGATTAAAGTGATTTAGGCGTCTCTAAAAGCAACCCTATAAGTTAAAATATCGAAACGTGCATAATAAAAGTGTGTAATATATGTATATCTCATCTAAAAATGAAGAGTTTATTTTTTTGAGGTGGAATTGGAGAGCTGCTTTCACATAAAAATCCTTCAAACAGAAATTGAAGCACGTTTCCAAATAGAAGGCAACGAATTTCTTGAACGTCTCCAGAATTAACTTTTAAAACTGAAAGAAAAGAAAATACCTCAGGAAGTTACTACAACGGAGGAACAGGCATGAAAAATCCTTCACCAGATCGCGTTAATAAATAAAGAGCCTCCGAATGTATTCCAGGCAGAAATTGCTGAATGAATTGAAGCCCCCGTATCCGATATATTCTGAGATTCTTGAACAAAAAAAAAATATCCCCATGTTGCCCGAGATTTATCTCGTTCTTTTCCGTTCGTTTTATGCAAATTAAGATTATGCTTAACAAATAATCGGACATTCTTATTTATCTCATCTTCAATAAAACTGTTGAAATTTCGGAATACATAGAGAGTATACTATCACCTGTTCTTCAAAAATGGGATGCAGTTTGATGTAAGCACAAAGGGTGTATTTAAAGAAACAAATTCAAAACTCCCTGAAAAAGTGTGGAAATATTTGTGAAGAGAGCAGATGATAATTTCCAAGGGAGTTTACGTGTAGAAACGCGTTTTACGATTTTTCTTAAATTAGGATAGAAACAATGAAGGAATCTTCTGATGGAAGATTGGAAGACAATTCTATTGGAATTAAGAAAATATTCCGTTCAATGAAATAGCTGATATTTTGGTTGCATCGGTGAGATAATTATAAGGGCACGTCGTGATACTTTTTCGACGGGTCACAATCATAGGTTCAGATATACCAATTGTTTGTCCACAAAAATGAATATTTTTGTGGAAAATGAATTTGGAGAAGTTAGAAAATATATTAAGGGAGGTTTATTGACTCTCATTTTGTTAAATAATGAGAAAAAAATATTTTACAAATAAACTCGTAGAAAGCATTACAGACAAATGCATTACAGATTTTTGCACGAAAGAACTTTTTTTTCATGATTTGAAATGAAAACCTCCGTTTCAATGTTCTCTATCATTCCCTAAAATTTCTCGGCAAAATATTCATTTTTGTGGGAGAATAATAACTGATCCGTTATACCTGTCACGTGCACCTACAAGAAACAAAAGAGCAATAAGTAACAATTATACGTGATGGTGGTCCAAAAAAGAATATCAACATTTTTAGAAGTACACCCCAATCGCAAAATCTAAGCAACCTAGAGTCGTAAAACTTTTACTCGCGTTTTTGCAATTTCTGAATGAACCGAATGTTGAATTAATTAAGAATGAAGTATAGTGAAAGTATAAATAAGATCGTACGATCTCGTTCTGGCTATCAATAATCAGTGCCTTCATTTAGGAGAGTAAACACTGTCGAGAAGTTTGCAGACTCTTAAGATCCAAGTGAAATAAATGCTGCTGGAATTAACCTTGATTATGTAACGATAAACAGACGTTGGTATTTTTTTACCCTTGGAGCTAAATCCCTCTCGAAAACAAGTGTAATTTAAGCTCAAACTTGTAAAAATTTTATCTACAAAAGATCATGCAAAGAGTAATTTTATTGGATTAAAAGTTAAAACTGTATTTAAAAGATTAAAAAACTCCACATTAGGTCATTCAAAATTTGACAATTTTAAAAACTTCCAAAATTTTTTAAGAATTTCAAAGATTGTAAATTAGTGTTTCTTTGTCAACACAGTTAAAAAAGTATTTTTTAGGTTTCTCTTTGTGTGTTGTGTGTGTGAGTGTGTGGGTAGGGGAGGAGGGGGTAAAAAAGTGTGTGGTCCGAAATTTAAAACATTTGAGACAGCTAGCAGTTATTTAAATTAATCTAGACAATAATTGTATACCTACAGTGTATCAATTTTAACTTGGTTTAACTCTTGACTTCTTAAATAAACTCTTAATCAAACGTCACATATGAATAATTATCTTAATTTTTTTCATTCTTCACCTACAAGAATACAGCTATTAAAGTTGTTCAGTAACAGCTGCTGATGGCAGCAACCGGGTCAGAACCGGTTTCAATTTGTCATCCAATTAATATCGCGAAGCAATCGGCACATCGATATCAAGTAAAGAATTTTTTTTTCTTCAGATCTACCGACTTTTATCTGTACTATAAGTTATTATTAAAGATACAAATTATCTTTTTAATAAGTACAATATCAATTTAAATGATTAATTGATTCTGAATTTTTAAAGATTTCTGATTTGCCTTTGATTCATTTCAGACGCATAAATTCTATAATTTTTATATTTCCGAATAATCATTTGTTATGAATAGCACTTCGGAAAAATAAATATTGGAGAAAATAGAATTTTGGGAGTATTAGTACATCTCAATTATTTTGCGATTTAATTAATACTGAAGATATATTGGACAAATTTGCTTAAACGTTCCCATGACAGATTTGGAACGAGAAATAACAAATTGGGGAGATGGGTCTAGCCTTCGAATTGATGAGGCTATCTGACGTTGCACAATTTGGAAGCTCGTGCCTCTTTGAGTTTTTTAACCCTTTTCCTGCCACACGAAGTCGATTCGACACCGGAGATCCGAAAATACCACCCGTAATCCATCGCTCCACCGGAATATGAAACCAGAAGTTACACAGTTAAAGGGCATCTGGTGTACGACAAAATGCCATAACACGTGCGCCGTTCTTTACACAGGGATAATGCGCATACGTACCGCACTGTGTATATGCGTACGTAATTCTAGTTTATTTATATTAACGTAAGGCAATAAACTTGGAAAAAAATCAAACTTTATGGAGTAGAAACGTTTGTGGAAGGCAGTCAATGAAATTTCTATATATGATGAATGTGTTCCTATAGCTATATACAACCAGGCAAAACAGAAGAGGTCTAAAATCAACTTTATCATCATAAAATTTGGATAATTATTATACACCAGGAATATTATATGCGCGCGAGAAAAATTGCATGAAAAATTAATCATATTTAAATACAAAAAAGATAGAACATAACATGATTCCAATTTAAAATTGAACAATTTTAGGCCCCTCAAATTACCACTTTTTCAATTTTAAGACAAGTACATTTTATGACATAAAAATTTGAAAAATTTTCAGGAGTTTTTTTTAAAGGTTTTCACGAAATTTCGAAGGATTTTACGAAAGCTATTGGGGTTTTAAGACATTTTAAACAGTTTTAAATGATTTGGCGAGATTTCGTTGGATTTTCAGGAATTTTATGGGATTTAATGAAATTTCATAGGATTTTAAGGGATTTATCAATGTTTTGTGAGATTGTAAGTAGTTTTAAGGAATATCAAGTGATTTTACGAAAGTTGATGGGATTTTATAATTTTTTAAGTGTTTTAGCGTGATTTCATTTGCTTTTCATGAATTTTATGGGATTTAATGAGATTTCATGGGATTTTAAGGGATTTAACGATGTTTTGTGATCGAGCAATTTCTTGAAAACGCGTATACGCGTTTACGTATCTATCTATCTATCTATCTATACGTTTATAGGAAATATCTATACGTCTATACGAAATATCTATACGTTTATATCTATACGTCTATACGAAATATCTATACGTTTATATCTATACGTCTATCTATCTATCTATACGTTTACGTATCTATCTATCTATCTATCTATCTAAACGCGTATACGCGTTTACGTATCTATACGCGTATACGCGTATACGTATCTCTATAGAGATAAATTGATGAAATTTTGCATAGTTATTACACTACATACCTAGTTGAATTTCTTATAAGGGTTTAACAAAATATTTAATTTTACAAGTTTGGTGTACTTTTATAATTTTCGTAAAATTCATTTTTTCACTATAACTTCTCAAATATTCAAAATTGAAAGCTGATGTACGGAAAATAAACATTCCTTGTGTCGAGACGAATCGACTGACCTATATGATTAATGCATTTCATTAAAAAATAAGGATGTTATGGTTAATTATATTATAAAAAATTAATTTTTCGACTATAACTTTTCAAATAATCAAAATTTTGACTTGACGTAAGGAAAATAAATGTTCCTTGCATCGAGACGAATCGATTAGTCTACAATATTATTTAATTTCATTGAAAAATAACAAAGTTATGGTTCTATTGAATTTTGAAAAATTATTTTTTCAACTATAACTTCTCTAATATTCAAAATTCGAAGCGGACGTAAGGAAAATAAAGGTTCCTTGCGTCGAGACGAATCGATTGACCTATAAGATTAATGCATTTCATTGAAAAATAAGAAAGTTGTGCTTTATTGTAATTTTCGAAAATGAATTTTTCGAATATAACTTCTCAAATAATCAAAATTTAATGCTGATGTAAAGAATACTTAATGCTTCCTCTATATGAGGAAGAAAATCATATTTGCTTACAGGAAGCAAAGTGCTCATTGAATGAGCACAAAAGTTGATACAATTTTATAAAATTTGCTGTTTCTCTACATTTCTAAATTTGAATTAGGTGTCTTAAAGGTTACACGTACTACCAACCTTCCGTATTTTACAATAATTTATAGTAATAATTTTTTATTATTAAATCTTATGTTATCTACATTTTTTATATTGTCAAAATTCGTATCACTACACCGCCTTATAAAATTACTCTAAAATGGTCACGCCTAAATGTAGATGATACCTTGATGATGATGACCTTTTTAATTTGCTTATTTGTTATTGCCATCACTTGTGATAAAAAATAAAACAGAGGAACGTCGTTATATCTCATCTCTAAATATTTGAGTGGTCGCTAATTTTACTGGTACCCGCATGGGCGAACCCCCTCATCTGAAGTAGAAGCATTCGTCAACCTTTACATCACGCGAAATGAATTTTCGGACTCTGAAATATACGGGATTTGGAATGTTAGGGTGATTATCGCACAATTCGTTACTAGATGATTGTCTGCAATTCATGACTATCACATTTCGTGTGTATTTCATATACCTAAATATTCAATTAATTGTATTGCTTGAAGCCCCAAAAAATGTGTATGTAAAACAGGCCCAAACGGACGTTGCTTTTTGAAATGGGGAGCCACTAGAACATTTCTTCAATAATAATGAGCAGAAAAGGACAGAAGGTAATTTTTTTCTCAGGTCGAAAACTTCTGGCCTTCAAGTGTGCCAATCACGTGTCATAGGACATACGTAGAGATACGCGTGTCTCCTTTGATTTTCACGCGCACGGGTATGGTTTACATTAAACGTGTTAACGCGATACACGTGGTCATAGTGTTAATATGTATACATTGTTGCAAACATGGGCGTACAAAATTCAGGAATAGATTGAAGCCACTGTCTTCACGCACATCAAATAATGACAAATTACACTTGAATTCTGATTATATAGGAATTGGAGGATGAATTTTCAATTCATTTGATTGATTAATATGTATATATTTGCGTAACTCTTTAAGAAGCTACATATATATTAAGGAGTTATAAGTCGTTTTTTTCTGGAAATTGTATTTGTAGAAGAGTGAAAGAAGTGTGACTTTGCCAACAAATTTCTAATAATGTAAAAGATTAGAGAGCAAGTGGCTTGTCTCCAAGTTTATGCGTAATTTATTCAATCTCCGAATATATCAAACTTATTAGTAGAAAGACACAATCATCAAACACCCGGTAGTGGCCAATAAGATCTCGTGAAACTAATGCTGAGATTACACAGGAGAGGCTGTAGTGAGCATTACAGTTATTGCAATGGGCCACCCTTGATGAGAGCATTATCAAGATTGCCAGTTAAGATAATGGATGTCACTTTACTCTGTCTACTGACACACTATAATATCAGGCAAAGAGGTCTATGACCCTAAATTCTAAGTAAAATATGTTTCGTGTCGATTGTAAAAGGGCGCAAATGATGCTGATTATCCAGATTCCAAAAATTCATTTATAATTTAATCAGATTTTTTTGTTAAACTTCCTGTGAACTATTAGGAAGGAAATACCGTAGGTTGCAAGCAATGCAATGCATTTAATTAGATATTCTGACGCTTCATCGATGAATAAACAAATCAAATACTGTTATCCATTCTATTGTTAATCTGTCAAGTTTGATCTATATGTGTCTATAGAATAGAGAATTATAAGAGAACCGTGGCAGTGAACTTACTCCCTAAATTTGAAACAGTAAAAAGTGGAAGCCTAGAGACTGTCGGAA
>CAJFCO010018467.1:219432-238875 GCA_904066015.1 Synergus gifuensis
AATTCGAAATTCAACAATTTTGAGTAAAATTTTTCTCGATTGATACATTAGATTTTGAAAATTTTTCAGGAATTTTAATGTAATACATGTAATACATGTATCAACAGAAAGATACCGCTAAATATATCCAAAGATCATTATAACACCTGATGTACTATATAAATATTCGTACATCCTCTCTGAGTTTGAACTCTAATAAATAGCCGACGTTGCAAGATTATGTGAATGAAAACCACTATATTAAATCGCGCGAGAAATAAGTAAAATTGGATGCGACCCTTCTTTTTTTATGATGTAAATGATGAGTTTTAAATTACCGCAGACACGCGTTCGTCTGCTTGGATAAATCTCGATCGGAAGGAAGATAGTACTTGGTAATACACCTACTTTATGGTAATGGTCGCATTAAGAGTATTAAGACCTCTCGATATAAATTGCCCACTGCAGTTTATGAGGCGAACTATGATACGATAACATTCGCGGAGCAATGTACTATTATATATGCAGATAATCATATAGAGAAGCACTCGAGATTTGCAAACCCAACTTTGTAAGTGCGCGGGCGTCCTGTATATAGTAATATACCTATATAAGAATATTACTTTATATACCAGTTTTCATCCTGTTCAGTGTGAATAAATTATAAAAAATACAAAACTTCAATAATTGCAACTTATTTAGTCTGATGCAGGAATTCTTTAGCATTTGAGTTATTGATTGCTAATTGTAGATAAAATAAAAGTACAATAAGACTTTTTACTACTACATAAAAATTTTCAAATCTCATTTTGATCTGTTAAGCCTCCCTTGCCTTTATTGTTGATGCACTCTGTTCATGATATGACATTCAAATTTAATTTTGAACATCAACGTCTGTGAAATGAAATGTCAAAGTTAACTTTATGTGTATTACTGACACAGAAGACTCTCTGTCATGTAGGAGATGCGAATCAACATGCAAAAACTGATAAATCAGCACGTGATTTGTGATAAGTGACAGTAGGGTTTCGTACTGGGTGTAACGAAAATTCATGACGTGTAACGCATGGATAAATTCTAACCAGTACAACCTACACAGCCACGCCTGAAATATACACACAGCAAATAATTAGAGGCTACACTTTGTCAACATTGCGATAATTTATTTTGAATATAATCGCAAAATATTTTTTGTGATTATAGAATGTTTAAAAGGAGAAGAGATGAGGCTTAAATAATTGAAAAATTAAATTAACCTTTCAGTTTAAAAATAATGATTTAACCTTCAGAAGTCTACCAGAGACATCTTAATTCTGCTAAAAATATATTCTGTCGGGATTGAGCGAAATAAGAAGACACAGATTGCAATATAAAGCAAGTCGTGAGCCCCGCAGAGTGCTAAGGAAAAAGACTTGCGGTGTCAGTCGGATATAAATTTTAGAAAAGAGTTGGTAGTTATAAAATTGTCGCGAATGGTAATTTATGTTGGTGGTGTTCTCACAAGAGAATCAGACCATGAGGACCCGTGCTAATTCTAATTGCCATAATGATGATAACAGCTTACCACACCTATGCGCAGAAAGAAGTGACTCCAGAAGAAATAGACTTCTAGAAGTGTTGTATAGAAAATAAAAGGACCATGTTATTATTTTTAAATTTGCGGCAGAGATATTGCTCATCTTTGTAGCAATTTACATAATTGTCGTCGACCCTTTTTAGAGATTTTAGACAATTTAGTTTTGGGTAATAACATGTGTTCTTTTTTTAAAAGAAAACCGTGTCAGGGCCGGCGATGCATTGATTGTCTGTCTTTCTTGCTAATCAAGAGCCGTAAATATAAAGAAATGAGAGCAAGCGAGATGAAAGCATATGGAAAACAATTGACGGTTTTCCATATGCTTCCATCTCGCTTCCTCTCATTTGTTTATATTTACGGCTCTTGATGACCAAGAAAGACAGACAACCAATGCTCCGCCGGCCTTGAACCGTGTCATTGTTTTTGTTGTTCAGAAGACAAAATGCGGCTTTCGCATGATTGTTTCTTCTCGTGTTAGAAGATTGCATTTAAGAAAAGGAATTGGGGTTCGTATAAATATTGTCAAAACCTGTTAAAACCTTACAGAAGAGAGATTTTATAAATTAAAGATACAGAAGTTGATGATATTGGATGAAAAAGTAAATTAGTTCATTCATGAATCCTTTTTTGGTAGTCAAAGTGGAGTGCAATTAATTTTAAGAGGGAATAAAAAAGACCTGTTAGCCATTAAAAATTTAAGAGCCTGTCGTTGGGATTACGTGCTTAGACTTACTGTAATGTGTTGAGAAATTGAAATACTATACTTTTTGTATATCAAATGTAGACAAATACACTATAGATAGTATAAAACATGCAATTTACAATTTTATATGTGAAGAATTTTCAATTACTTGGAAAATTAACGATTATTTAACGTTTCTGAAAAGTTTGCTTTTTTTTCTTTTTTACATTACGAGATTAGGCGCGCGCTTGAGCGCGCGTGTTTCGTTTATAGAAAGTGAAATGAAAATTGAAATCCTCGCGCCAAGTCGAGAATACTCACGACTTGACGCTCACTTCATGCGCGTAACCAGTGTTTATGCAGGAAATGCATGTAAAGGTAACGCTATAAAGTTAGCCGAAATTCATGTCCTTTTTATAATAGGAGATAGAATAACTACGTGTCCACGTGTCGGTAATTTCTCACTGTCTTTTCAGTCAGCACTAAAAGTCCATCTTGTTCCTTTTTTTTTACTTCTCCTCGGAAGAAGACAAGGAAGAAGGAGGAGCCTTCCAAAGGAAAAGGACAATCACCGGAAATACGAGGATGTTAGCAAGTCTCCCTGCGTTGCTCTGGACGCTCAAACGACCTTTATCTCAACAAATATATCGAGTGTCCTGTGGTGGTTCCTCGTCGAGAATTTTAAGCAGACATCCGTTTTTAGCCCCGTTGTACAACCTCCTTTTTCAGACAACTTTTCCAAACCCCTTTTCCAACTTTTAATGGTACTTTAAAGGATTTAATGGTATTTTCAAGGACAAAACATTTCAAATTCCATAATACTAAATATTGTTTAGTTCATTAATTTTAAATTAATTAAAAATGTTTCCTAAACCCCTGTGTCTATAATTACATTCCATGACTTTACAATCTGCTACCTGTATAATTGCGAACAGCTCAGTGAAACGCCCAATAATTTAATATAATTATCCTATACCTGTATGAAATGAGTTACTGACTGATATGATGGAGTGCATTCTGAGGGAAATGATGCTGTACCTTCTAATTATTCCAAATTGCTGAGGTGAGAAGTTACCGTTATTACACGCCATCTAATCTAGAGAAGTAAAATTTGCTACTAATTTCCTCAGAGCATTGATTAGTATAACTTGTTAGAAGACTACAAAGTTAATAAATAAGATAATTACTGATAATTTTGACAGTAACTGCGTTATTTTTGTCGACAAATATCTTAAAAAGTAACTGCAAAAAGCGAGGCAAAAATAATTAAAAAGATTTCGAGGGACTGCAAGTAATTTTCTAGTTACTTAAAGTGTTTTTAAAAGAATTACAGAAATTAGATCTAAAGTAAGCGATGAAAAAAATGAAGAACGTTCGCAAGCACTTTCAAAATACCTTAAAAAAATATGACTGACAAATTTCTGACGTCCTGCTTTGTTTTCAAAAGCCTCAAGAGTGAGGAAACCAATTCGGAACACACACAAACAGATATTCAATTTTATACATGTAGATTTGACGAATTCATCTAACAATTTGAAAATAACGTATTTTTTTACTTTTGCAAGATTCGAACAACGCAGTTTCCTTTATTCCTGAAGATGCATACATATACAGCCAAGACAGGAAGAGAAGCGACACTTGTTCTGAAAGCGTCTGTGATGATAATGACAAGAGTGGGACATTCGTATGACAATTGTAGCCATTATATCATTCCATTGTCGTGTATTTGCGTGTCGCATACTTGCGAAACGACCGGAACGTTCAATTGGTTCAATTTTAAGTAAATTGATCATGCGTATTCTGTTCTTGACGTACATACTTAAAATAAAGTAGAACCCCTATCAGTCTACCTATTTTTGTTCCCTGCGATTAATATGTATTTCGAGACACTTCAGCTTCTAGACTATCCTGAAGAAGGATGCCTCACGTCTACGAGAAGACTGTAGTCCGCGACGAATAATTGATTAGCGGCATTCATTTCGGCAATCGAAAACAAAGATGGCGATTGTATCCGTCGAGAATCGATTGCGTCTGATGCATTTCAACAAGCTTTCGGTACGGGAGGCGCGGAGGCGCAAGAGCGTCTCTTTTCCAATTAATTTCTGATCGTAAAAAAATATTTATTCAAGAATATGGAACATAATTTATGATTGAATATACAAAATTTGCTTTTCTGATTCAATCAAATTTTTTTAACTATAGCAACTGTATTTATTCGAGTATTCTCGGTATAATTAGTCCTTCTTTTTGGTTCACTATAATAATAGTAAATAATTGAGATTGCAAAAAATGTCATCCTTCTGTATATTTAAACCTGGAGAATGTCAACTATAGGCAAAATAGACGTAAACGAAAAATAATTGAGAGATTTATCATTCGATTCTTTTAGACTTAGCCCTTTTCGCCGAATCGGATGCATTTCCATTTCTATTTCAAATTCGAAACGAATAGGTATAAATACGTGCAGATCCTGCCGATCTTAGTGGAAGTCTCCTTCCTGTCCAAGTACCATCATTCCAATAAGATTCTTTGATTCTTGCATCGAACCTTCCTTTCGCGACTAAATCTATCAAGGTCATCAAAATCCTTGGAAGCTGCATAATTTATTTATAAAACCACTGTTTGATTTAGGAGAACTTGCGGAATTTTTGTAAAAAGATACGCGGTCACTGAAAAGTTTTCGGAAACATATTTTTCCATTACTCTACTACAGTGTTCATGTTTAATATATTTACTATGTTTACTATTTTGAATTTATAAAACATGTGTTACTACTGAAAATAAAAGAAACGTGAACCAGATGATCTCTGAAGCGACAAGTTATAGGAACTTAATTAGATGCAAACCACAAAACAAGGAGGAAAAGGAAATATTTTATTGGTTCCAGAGACGAAGAACACATGTGGACACAGGTTCCTATTACACATCTACTTCCTGTTCTCGGACCTGCGTTGGTCCATCGTCCTTCCTCTTTTTCCCTATGCCTAATATAACGCCTATAGTAGAATCCTAAATACATTTCCTTTTCCTTTCTCTGGTTTTGTACTTCAATTTATAACATTTTGACTGATCGAGTCTGTAGAAGATGTGGGTGGCGGGACAGTCACTAATTATCCTCTTTATGCTTGGATTTCTGCACATGCATGATCGAAATCCATTTTAGGATGGCGTAGGCACACGTTAGATTAATGGAAAAAGGTACCTGTTTCCGTAACTGTTACAAAGGCCGCCGGACAAATAAAAACCCAATACTTTCCTTCAAAATGTAAAAATGTTGCGAGTTATCTAAAAATAGTTTATTTTAAAGTATCAAAACCTAGTTTTTTAATTTAAATTAACCCAAATTTTGCACCTTCTGTATATCTGTTAAAAGCTTTTGAAATAGAAAATTGCGCAAGATATTTAAAATTTTTTTTTAGCGATCACGCATATTTTCATTGACAATACAAGTCATTCTATATTCTATTAAAATTATCATCATAATTCTAGCTTATATTTCTTCCACCTATACCGTATTATATACATGTATTCGTATTACAGAACACCTGCTTAGTGCAAGAAAAGGATTTTTAGTCGTGAATGGAAGATCTTTAAAAGACCCCCTCTTTTTACTACTGGTGTGAAATAGTCGGAGCTTTTCAACTTCAACAAGGCATTCACAGATTCTTTTTTACCCGAATTTAGAAAATTCTTTCATCTAAAAAAAGGCTCAAAGAAACTCATGAGTTCGGCCTTGTAATAGAGTTCACACGATATTATTTCAATATAAAATATCTCAAGGGGTGCCAGAAATTAATTTCAAATGGAAAGTAATAATTGAAATTTTCCTGAGTAATTTTCACCAGTAATGGTAAAAAATTATAGGTTTGTGAAAAATCTCTATCTCTAATGTAACATTTCCGAGATTATAAATTTACCTGCGTCATGCGGCGAATTATTTATAGCGAATTCAGTCATACAAATGATAACACCGTACTTCACTTTGATTTACGTTCATCTCGTTGAAGATCCGAAAGCTAGGTAAATCAAGCAACGAATAAATAGTAGTTTTGAGCATAAATTGAACTGAGCATAAATCATTTTTATAGCATTACGAAGAAATATTGTTCTACAATTTTAACTTTCGTCAATAATTTTATACGGCAGAAAATTTCGCATAGCTTATTCTACCTTCTATTATTCAGCATACTTCTGCAAAGATCGTAAAAGCTTATGAAGTTTGCGCAACGAGCATTGCACCGCAAAGTGCACACTCTAAAGAGAGGAGGAGGTGGGCATATTCTAAGGAACGACCCCCTCTTTCTCCCTCTTGAATGATAATAAACATACGCATCTTCACTGCTCTGCAAGATTTGCAACTCTGTCGTGGTGGAATCGTTGATTTCCACTCGTAAACTCTTCACATATAAGTGGCTCTACATCTATCCAAATAACAAAATAATTCGGGATCTCAATTTACGTAGAACAGTTCGAATTTGCCAAGTCCTCCAATAAAACGCTAAATTTTCACATTATTGTCCACACAAAGATTATATACGATGTGCAATTTATGTATGCGACCTCATATTAGCTGAAAACATTCTATTAAAATTGTTTCTGCAGTCTCTTCCAGTTTGTAATTCCGCGAAGTTCAGCAGAACACCAAGGATTTTGGCTCTACAGGCCATAAATTTTGATTTTAAAATCAGAAACAAACAAATAATCAGTGTTAATACTCAGAAAATATTCCCGCAAAAATGTTTAAACGTTATGTTGCGTGCAAGCAATGTGTATTTCAATAAGTTACTTTATTTTTCTTGGAATGTATATTTAACGTTTTGTTTAGTTTAAAAAATTGCTCCTCCTGAGTTTCTTACATTTAATCGCACACGTGTATGAAAGTATTTCTGCACAGTACTATTTCGTTAACTGCAGGTGTGTTCCTAAAAAGGCGAGAAGCGTGAAGAGATAATTACGAGCGCCCTTTCCTCACCTGCCCCCCTACGATGTTACCGAAGCTTCTGTTTGCAGGTGCAGGTGCACGTCTCTGATTTTTATGAAAAATATAGAGCAGGGGTGAAATGACAGGAGCGATCCGATTTGAATTTAATTAAATAAGCTATTTAGTTGGTAATAGCTGCTCCGATTTCACGATAACATTAATTGCTATTTGTTCAAATTGATTTGGATTTAGAGTATATCTAATTATATCTAATATATTTATATCTTCTTTAAAATTTCAAGAAAGACGATAGGATTATCGTACTGTAAAGTCTTAGCTTTAGGTAGCATGTGCTTCTGTTGTATAAATGTGGGCGCAGTTATTATTAACTCTCGTGAATCGAAATATTTTCCTTTGAAGACTAGGACGCCTTCGCAGGGGAGAAGAACAGACTAAACAGCGATTCCAGGTACCGACAAGGCGCATCTTAAAACCTACATGGGAAGCTTTCATCAGAGTTGTCATAATATAGTTAGGCAAACACGAACTTAGGCAAATTATATATTCTGATGTATACTTTCCACGAAAATTTCTATTATCTTCTAATGTTCAACCCTAGTATCTCTATTTCCATCTTCAAGTTTTACAGACATATAGAGTAAATTGGGTATAATTGTGTGATCTTTATCCCTCAAGTATAAAAAGCCGAGAAATTCAATTGACGGCGCATCTTCTTGTAAAGAAAAAGTGAGGGTACGAAGATCAGGAGCTAGGCGGCTAACCGTAAAATGACTTCCTGGCCTTCAAATCAATACCAGCATTTTCTCCCACGGATTTCTTAACTTTTTCTCATATAATTGCTCTCAAAATCTGGATCTTTACATTTTTGGTCTACATCTGGCCGATTGCCCATTATTTTCTAAATTTCTAACGTGCATATGGCATCCACCTGAGCCAAGATGGCAGTACTTGTCAGATCATTAACGATGGGAGGAAATGGTGACCGGAAACCACGCACGGAGATGTGACTGTTCGACTTGGGTTTGCCGCCCATCATCTACCTCCACGGTGACAATAACCACGATGAAGACGGTCAACAACCGGTGATCGTGCGTGCGTGCCGTGTGGATCTAATAGGTTACTCGTGAGAAGAAGACTTAGAATCCAAAAACGTCTTAAGCTACACCAGTTTCATTTTGAATTCAGCCCGTGCTATTTTCAAATTTAAATAAGAACCGAAAATTGAAAAGGGCTTTGTTTCTCAGAGACTTAGACAACGATTACTTCCGTTATACGAGTGGATTAGAAAATATAGTTCCGGATTGAGATTTTATTCAAATTAGAAAGAATCTGAAAAATTTTATAAGAATAGAGAAGAGGATCCAAATCCATTGAAGAGTCTAATTGTTCAAGACACGCTTCGCTTCCTAGGGTGAAAATGTCTTCTTCACCGCCAGTGAACCAAATTCTTTTCCTGAAATTTTCAGGCCGAGTGCCAGCGAAATTATTAGGGAGTAAAGGTCGAGTTTCAAATCGAAAGTTCACCGTTCAGAAGTCGTCAAGTTTCGGTAAAACTGCGAGTAGAGCTAAGGAAAAAAGCCGCAGATGAATCAACTGTTGCTCCAAACATCAGGCCAGAAGATGATTGGAGCATCCTCTTCCGGACCTTTGACTTTCAAGTAGGGCCTTCTGGATTAAAATACGGAAATTGTATTATCGGAAGCTTTACTTCTTTTAAGGTACTTTAAATGATTGAGGACGATTCTTTAATTAAAAATGTGTTAGACATCTTTCTAAGAATAACCTGAATTGTTTTTATATTGATATTATTTATGAAGAAAACATCTCTTCTTTGATTACTTATGCATATGAAAGGAAGAAGAAGGTGAACCATCTGCAAGTCATAGTACACTTGCAAGTCCTCAGAAAAAGCCGGAAATCGATAAATTTTCTTAATCCTGGCTTACATGAAACAACAATCATGAGAATCGTAACAAGACTTTCGAACTCGAAGGTGCGCAACATGTGTTTCGAATAATACATTCGATGACAGCGCATAACTGTCATAACATATTCCGTCACATTTCTGTCATCGTACGGATATACTACTTCTCAGACCCGAGCAGGAAGGATACTTACCGAGAACTGAAACTTGTGGGGGGGGGGGGATAGAGGGTCCTGCAGACCTGGGGTTTCCAAATTCAGCCCCATCACTGTATAGTAAGTACAGCCACATCCTGTGTCTTGATTTTTTTTCTCTGAGAGTCTACGATTCTCTTCCTCTCGGAACAGATTTCCAATTCATGCCTTGCATCAAAGCTTGGATCATATCATATATAGTAGCCTGACCAGAACCGAGATTTGTCGAGGGAGTTTTTCCGGTTGGATAAGACTTAATTTTTGAAACATCCGATCTGATAATCCTTATTCATGTGAGATCTAAATTTAGTTAAGGAGGTTTTTTCATCTCGAATAAAAAGCATTTTTTGAGATTAAACACGCTTAATTTGAAGGTAATATTACCGGAATTGACTTTTGGACCCTCCCTCTCCCCTTTTAACGATATCGTAACAATTTCCGAAGTTCAGTCGCAGTTGAAATATGAGTTTGTCTGAATTTCAGTTAATTGAAATTTAAAATTATCCAATCTTCGGTCATTTGAAATTTTAAGGAGTCCGAACTTTGATTACATTTCGGTCGTTATTAAATTGTGATGATTCCGTATTTTGGTCGGTTCCAAATTTTGTTCACTTTCAGATTTTTTACTCTAAATGCAATGTAATAGTCTAATACTAAATAATTTACTGAGAAAACTAGTCTTCTTTTTTCTTTTTAATATCGTGAGGCAAACGAGCAAATTAAACTCAAAAGTCTTCCGCTGATTACTGCTTCAAACCTTAAGAGAGCCAATTTAAAAAAGCTACCTATTATTTAGCAACGAAAATTACAGTCCAAATAAAGGATCGTTAAACTTAAAAGTGCTGTGTAACAAGTTTCCAAAGTTGTTCCCTGAAGTAATATTCTTTACAATCCTCGAAACAGATTTCTTCTGTCAAAATGAACCCTTACGAATTTACTTCTGAATAAATTGTAAATAATTACTGTGGGTTACGGGAGAAAAGTTGTTTGGTGGTGAAATTTTGACATAAAAATAAGAGTTGTTATTTACAATATGACAATAGTTATAAAGTATGGATAAAAGGTTTCCATATTTCATTTTCCAATGATTACATATGCGAAGCGTCCAAAACAATATACAATATATATATACTTAAAGAAAAAATTTGTTTCTTAATGGATGAAAATTATCAGTTTCATCCTCTGGAGGCTCGTTTCGAGAAGAAATTTGAAGAAAATACAAGTGCCAGACAAAATTGACGACTCTCGAGTGATGAAAGGAGAAAATTGATAGAGATGAGTCTGTTCAAAAAAGAAGAATTGAAAAACGAGGTATTTCAAACATTCCTAAACTTCTCGTAACTCCTACATTACTTCTTGGTACTAATGCAGCAACTAACTATTTGAGTCTGTTAATTTCTGGAAAGTTCTCTCTCTTATGTGTTACGAAAAGTTATGCATCCGCATGTGAAATCTGTCTAAACTTCCACATGAATGAAATGAATAAAATTCGGGACTATCAATTTATTTTGAAGGTTGCTAAAATCGAAGAAAAATAAACTAATAGCAGAAATGGAAGAAGCATTCCAAATAAACACAGAATGTTATTTACAATCGTTCAAACTACGCACTACATTTGAAAATCATAAAGTGGAAAAAAGTGGAGTATTTTTAAGTCAAAAATTTTCAATGGTTGTATTCAGTGTATTCTCAATCAATTTTGATGTTTATTTCTTTAATTGAAGTTTGAGCCCTCTGATTAACATAACCGCGAAATCAAGGATTTTTTTTACAAAATGAATGGGTAGGATTTGAGATACGAAAGATAAAAAATCCCACATTGGTTTCTAAACGGAAGCAAAGAAAATAAATAATGCAGCCGAGAACGTGACAATGCTGCGTCTATAGTTTCGTTTTACGAGAACAAGAATCGCCGAGAGGTTTACTGAAGGAAAATACTAAAGACTTTTGACGGGCTTTTACTCACATAATTTCTTCATCGGAAGCAGGGAACTATGAAGTATTGAGAATTGACGCATATCCGGGAAAGGGATTTACGTCTTTTATGAAAAGGGGTAATAAATTTAAGAATTTCAGGTAAACTGATAGAATTGTATTCGGTGCTATAAGACCGAAATATTATATATTATATTATTGTAAATATGTGAAATACTGAAATAATAGTATCAAAAGAGTAATTTTACGCAGAAAAAAATCTTAAATTAGCAAAATGGGATGCAAACTAGACTTTTTTCTGTGTAAGTAACCGTAAGTTGAGAAAAGTTGTAACAAAAATGTGTGAAGTAAAGAAACAGAAATTGTGATGCTATTATATTGTTGGAAGCGTTGAAAATTTAATGATTCTTGTGGTTTACATGTACAATGTACATTTTGTCATAATCACAGATACACGCTATATACATGTCAGGGTGCTTTCTGTCATTTATGCATCTGCAGCAGTCACTGTCATTCGAATATATTGCAAGTAGGACTATTTATACACCACCGGCTAATTCGTTCCTCGTGCGAGCGTGAATGGGCTAACATGAAAACGGATCTGAGGTGTATTCGATTAGTGACAGCAACGGTTCTGTTACTTCCGTTGCATCATCCATAACTCGGTACACATCAGCTGCTAACACTTATTAAGAAGTGCTTATTTTCTCATTTGAGAGGCTCAGAAATAATTATTGCTATCATAAAAGTACCATAAAAATTAATGCATTAGAGATAAACCGCAAGATTTACAAATTGTAAGCGAATGAGAAATGGGACTTGTCAGCAATAGAAATGAATCTTCAGAAAATAAAAATATTTGATTATATGTCATAAATAAATATTTTTATACTAAACTGAAAATCTTATCTCCTGCTTATATTTCTGTAAAGGAAGAAAATTGGGGACGAGCGTAAGAGCTGAAAAAGGAAAAGAAGGAGGGAACTTTTTTCAGACCGGATAGTGAAAACAGATGCAGCTCGTACAAAGCGCAGTAAAACAATAGTCGATGGTGTCAAAATGATCGGTTCGACCTTTAGTCGATTTAGGTTGCTTTTCTCTTGACACCTTATAACTAATGATTTCCGCCACTTCCGGTTAAGCTATAGAACTTTCACTCAACGTGGTATAGCCATAAATTAATATATCACTCAAGCTCTGAATTTTCAGTTGATATTGTTTACAATACAGTAAAAGATATCAACCTCAATTTGAATTCATCGAAGTGGAGTTAATTTATTATGCCATCTGAATTTTTAAGAGTTAATCTTAGAATTAAAGTCAGCGTAATTTTCGCCTTATTATAGAACGTGAAATGTTGTTATGATGCCATTCCAGCAAACAGAGGGTAAACATCTGAACGACTGCATCCAAGGTTAATTATTTTTTGTTGACAATCTCACGATTCTAAGACTAAGATTTAGACATCTGCCAATGTCGGCTGTAATATCAATTAGAGGTTTTTGAACTTTTTCCGAATCTAGTTCTTCTCGAACCTTGAATATTCTTTTTGATTTCTTTTTGAAGTTGTGGTTTAAAAAAGTTACGCAGCAGGCTCGCCGCTGGTTGTTAATGATTAGGATTAGGCGTGTAGCTGAAGCGCGTTTCTATAAATATATGTGTGTAGGTGTATAAGTTAGTATAAGATGCACTATGGAGACTGGAATATCATGACTTGCTGGAGGGAGGAATCATTCCTCGGTGGTGTTGGGTATCTGAAGGGACGAGGTGGTCGTTTCTAGCAACACATGTCCTAAATATGTTTGGGAGTGTCGGGACTCGGGACCCGATAGTATTATTATATTGTACAAAGGGAAAGGACGACAGACAGTGGGCCGAAAGAAAAGTGTGCCCGTGTGTGCCTTCACAGCTTGGTGCTTTGCTTAGCTGTAACCACCCTTGATCCGGAATGTTTTTAAAATCAAATTAAAGTTTAAGGTTTACGTTTTACGCTAAGGTTCAAAGTTACCAGTGTTGATTCTGAAATGATCGCAAACAATTTAAGCTTAGGTGATTATCGAAAATTTTACTGCATCACGCCGTAAACCCATACATAAATTGAAATAAACTTTGATTGATTGCTATTTTAAAATGCATTTATGTATAACTTTTTCAGCACGTCTTATACTGTATTCAGCTGTGATTTGTCTAAATGAAAAATTAAGTCAATTAATTTAAAATATTTTAACGAATTCCAAAGAAATTTATCGCGTACTTTAAACGAGATTTCAAAGGTTACAATAATATATAATATATAATATATAATATATATTTATATATTTCAAGGCAAATCACGTACGGGATTGTTTAAAGATTTTATAGAATTTCCGAGTAGGGTTCAACCATTTTGAGTTTCCGTTTTTGGGAATAATAATTTATCAATTAATAAATATTTGTGAATACCCAAAAACAATTTCACGTCAGAATATTAAAAAAACCTTCGTCGCAATAACAAAATTACGGCTGAGGTCTTCAACGACTACATGAGGACCTCAACATTATGTATACCAAAGTAAGGGGACATTTAAGGATTAAGTTGATTTGAAGATATATATCATTGAACTTAAAAACAAATCAAGGAACTTTGAAACCCTACATAACATATTCTGTTTTTTATGAAAAAGTACAAAAAAATGACTTCCAAATTTCAATAAAATGAAAAATTGAATTCCAAAGCTCATCCCCAATGTTTATGTACAAGCAACGGGTTCTAGCAACCAAACAGCAAAAAATCTGCCACGCAGGCACAATCATTAACTCTCATTCCGATCCCTTTTACTTCTGGAACAGGGGGGTGGTGAAAAATGCGTGTCGCGGGTGGCGGCAAACGTTTTGGTCGCGCAGTGGCACACGCACGTGTGCGTATCGTGCCGGGTGTCGTGCTACGCCAATAGTCGCACTGTCGACATACAGAGAGGGAGTAACGCGAGTAGTGCGCTGCCAGCAAGTGGAGGGGATTCTTAGGGATCTATTGAATGGGGTGGGGGTGCAGAAGGGGGTGGGGCAGGAAGACTTAGAGTTGGCGGAGGGGGATGTGGGCGAGCGGTTATTTCAAGCATCGTTCTGGCACTTCGTCTCGAGCTTCCTAAGCGCATCCTTGGCTCACTTCGGACAATCTCATATCTGGAAGATCGAGCTTTCACGTGACGGCGCGTTTTTCGAAATTCATTTTATCGAAATCGATAACACATAATAGAACATTTTCTGGGTCCTCAGTTCCAAAAATATTGTCTGGACCACGAGATTTTTTAAATCGATTGATTGATTGATTGATTGATTGATTGATTGATAATCGATGAGTAAACAAGTGCGCGAAGTTCAGGAGAAAACGAACAATTGTGACTTATGTCATTCGACGAACGATCCAAGTTTTGAGGATTGTACCTTTGGATTACGACTGTTCAATTGCGTCATTAAGTGTTGATGTTACAAATTTGATACTATAATCTTGAAAGTTAAGTGAAGAACTGCAAAAAGTTGACCTTCAGTGGATTTAAGGTGAAGATGTTTTGTCATTGAAGTTTATATTGAAAAGTGTTGTTGAAAACAAGTGCCTTTAATTGAGACTCGACTAGTGAAAATTGAATGGAAATTTGGATAAACTAAAATTGTGATAAGGATGGAGTTTGGTGTCTGTAAAAAGTAACGGAAGCTCCGTGGCGGGAAGATACAATTCGCGCTAAAAGGCGCCGGGGATTTATAACGACGGTCGGCCTGAAATAACAACAGAGGGTGTAAGCTGGAAAGAGTGAATCAGCAACGTCGAGAGAATCTACCGACATCGAGCATGAGCTTCAGGAATGCTTAGAATAAGCATCTTATTAAAATTTAAAATTCTGCTTGATGTACAAGAACTGTAAAAAATTTACTGTTTTCTCGACGATTTTCCTCTGTTAAGTAGCAGGAAGCAAGCGAATCGCGATTGACGAAAACCAGAAATTCCAGAAACTCGAGAAGAAACGATAAACATCGGAACGAGCTTTCCTTGAAACAATTTGGCAATTGGTGAGTAAACTTCTCTCTTTATGTAAATGAAAATGAGGTTTGAGTTTCTCTACTTCATAAATACAGTTCGTTGAGCATTGAAAATTCTCCTCGAGGTGTGAGATAATAAGATTGACATTTGATTCAATCAGAGGGAATGAATAGGTGCATTGTTTGTAATTACATAGCTTTTGTCTTTCACCTCTATAAACGCGATTCCTGGCAATGTTTATTTATGAAGCGATCCAGGAATCTCGAGGACACGGACGTGAATAATGGAGATCGTGGCATTCATTGCTATTGCGCGCAGCGGCAATTAGACGCATTTAAGTCATTTATATTTTGTGATCGAATCGATCGATCGTTCTCAGACATCTTACTTTCTTCATCACTACTCTCTCAATTCTCCGATGACAAATTACTGTGATGGATATCTTTTAATGACTTAAATACTTCTAGATTTTTATCATAAACTTCAGTCAGCAGAGAAACGACTCAATCTTTGAATTCCTCATTTCAATATTTTCAAGAATAAAGTATAATTTATTCAATAATCTCGTCTTTTGAGCTCAATGGATCTTCTTTCTGACCAAGGGACAGATAATTATCGACATGTTTCCGCGTGGAGAGTTTTGTTTTGAAGTTTGATAATCAGTAAATTTAATGAAGAGAAACAGTCATTATAATACACGTTAATGACAAGCCCCTGATCGATAAGTTCCACTACTTCCGGATCAACATTTACTTGTAGAAGACATATTTGATATAATCATCATAAATCAAAGACGAGAGAAACGTGACTCACTTGTTTAATTGAACCATAAACCATGAAAGCTCTTAAAGTGACACGACTGACCCGACTAGGTCAACGGTGCAGTCAAACCAGCATAAGATCGCCGCGAGCGGATGTACGGGCGCAGATTTCCGGTCTTCGTCGCCGTCATGATTATTCCACGAGTGCACGCAGCGATTGTTTGTTTAAAATGATTTACGAGATTTATCTTCCTACTGTAGGAGAGACGTGGACGTATCTTCCGGATCAAGAAGATTTACGATTCTGCAAGGAGCTGAATTATAACCAATAATAACTGATCTCCTAGGTAGTTGTTAGAAAACTGATAGTGATTTTGTAGGTAACTGTGGAAACAAGCTTGTGATTTAGGAGAAGTTGATAAAACTAAAAAGGTGCGAAGGGACTGAATGTTTTTGATAGATAAAATATATCTATTATAAATTCATGAATCGTTTATGGATGCTGACTACATTCTTTCAAATTATTAATTGATCATAAATAATGTATATTCTTTATGATAGTCGACTGGTTATCAATAATTTATTCAAGACGAAGGTTCAGGTGTAGTTCGTAATAAATATCGTGAATGGTTGACGAAAGACGATACTCGTGGTACCGATTTTAATACTTTAGGAAGGGACGTTGACATAGGTTTTTTTTTTACGAAATCTGCGCGAATAAGATGGCGTTAAATTTGTGATATTGAGGCTTAATACTCCTTCTATTATTGTTCCATTCATCTGTCAATTTTATTCTTGATCGTGGGACTTAACGTTTGTGAGGGCAGTGGAGTGCACAATGCTGGTTATTGTTGGACCCTTCATCCTTCTTGCTTCTTCTTAATCCCCACTTGACTTGATTTTCATGAGCCCCACTCATGCTTAAGATTCATCGTTTCAAATCGCGATTTCCTTCCTTAGATGGAAGTTAAGAGTCTTCGCAGTGTTTCAGTTTTTGATCTTGAAGATAGAGATCACAGTAAAGACAGTCATATTATAGCTGCACACAGCTATTACGACTTAAATTAAGAAAAATGGTCATTGGGCTTCTGATCAATATGGTACTTAAATAAAAGTCCAACTTTATTCAGAGTAGTTAAACTAACTTCTTTTTTATTAATATAATGATTTATTCTATTCAAAGGGTCCATATGACCAAGAAGTCAATTTCTTGAGAGAGAGTGAGAGAGAGGGGGGAGGGGGGAGAGCGCGGCGCCCAATTTATCAAATTGAATGGTGTCACCTACACCGCAATAGGAAAATTGGTTCATAATGTTTTACTATCTTCAAAACTTCCAAAGATTTTCAATATCTTCAATCTTTTTAAATTTTTTAATATCATTTAAAATTTCTTGAGATCCATTTAAATGCCTTAAAATATCTTAAAATACTTAAAAATCATTAAAATTACTTGAAATCCTGTGACATTTCTGAAAATTGATTTGCTAATCGGATACAAAAGGTCATTTATTTTTTTATCCATTGAATCCGATTAATAAATCAGTTTCAACTATGTTTCTTAATCGGATCTCGATTGGTCTATCGTTCCCAATCGGGCCCTATCAGTTTATTAAAAGGGAATCTCTTTTTTATGATGGGATCATTTGTTACTGAAAATGTTTCTTAATTGTTACACAAGGACTTATCACAAGATGCACTTATTAGTACAAGAAGAAGGCTCTCTCAGTGAGACTTGATTTTATGTAAAACAAAAAGGAATAAAGGAAGTTCAAGAATCGAGTAAAGAGAGTGGAAAAGAAAGAGGTAACAGGGAGTTGTAAGTAAGCTGGTAAGAAGTGAGATGCGATTTATTTGACAGATCGTACCGGCCAACGCGCGCCTCGGTAGCATAGAGGGGTTTATTTTATAAGGCCAGATTGCCGGCCTCACTTCGCCGGAATAGAATAATGGATGATTATCTCCCACTCTTCTCTTTAACTCCTTGAATCTCTCTTTCTTTTTCTCTCTCCCTATTCATCCCCTTTAGTCTGAAGCTGCTTCCCTTCCTGCTTCGTCAGGTCTCTGGCCTTCGTCTCGAAAGTCAAGTGTCATTAAGGAGAGAAATGCTAATATTCGTTGGTTAAGCATCATGTTCAAGACGAGCAAAGGTACTGCAGACTGGAAAGTTCATACACAGGACTTCCCACGTTATCTTATCAAGAAAACAAGAGGATATATTCTAAAGTTTTTGTTTCTGAATGGTTTTTGTTCTTTCCAGCATATTCAGAAAGTTTACTGCTTTTCAGAAATTTCTTGTACATATATTTATGATTGGAACGTGACAAATCTCTAGAAGCAAATCTGTTGATCCTAGACTCCATTATTTCCAATTTATGTTTAATAATTCACACTCTGGAAAGACCACAGGCTTTTCAAAACTTTTTATAGAATTTGCAGATAAACTTGCTAAAATATGCGGAAAAAAATGAAGAGGAAAATAAAAAAGCAGATGAGGAAGATCGAAAGCTTATTGAAATATTTGAAGACGCTTGTTCATATTTTTCTTGGGAGATACGAGAGTTTACATTAGGGCGCGAATTTTTGCCTCTTTTTCACGCCCAGATAATTCAGACGACAAGCCGGGATATGTCAGCGACTTTCTAATCAGCTATAACAAATCATCACTTCGAGATTGGGCCATATCTTACAAACTCATTATACACGTTACTTTATTGACTTGCCACCGAAAAGGAAAAGTGGAACAAGAGACAAGGTCATTGACGTGTCTAATCTCATTCAGTTTCAGAGTGCAGTTAAATTATATGAACGAAACTTCGTTTAAATCTCCTGCTAATTTCTGAGGCGTGCTCGTAATGCACGGATGATTCACCTGACACAGCAAGCGTGTCGCTTGCATGTGAACCTAGGGCTCATGCACGAAAACTCAAGATGTTTCAACCGCGTCGGTAGAAATGCAAATACGACTGGTTGCTAATGCTGTTTAACCTCAGTAATTGTCAGAAGAGAACACACCATAATTTATTGTAAAGCGCTGGCACTGAGACAGCCCAAGAGAAAGAGAGAAAGAGAGATAGAGAAAGAGCGAGAGAGAGCTCAAAAGAGAATGATAGATAAACGGCCTCTATTATTACACATCACACAACTATGCAATCTTTTTTGCATGCCGGTGGACCATTTATTTTCAAACCCTCATCAGAATTATTGCGCTCATATATATTTTCCAAAAATAAATTTCAATCTAATAGGTCAATGTTAAGCAATTTATCCTCGTTATACAATATAAACATCTGTCACCATTCCCACAAATTTTGGCACCAAGACCAGTTCTCGTTTTTGATGCGTCGTTTAAAAATTGAGCGATTGATTTTCATGTAGCAAGGCACGCGCTCGTCCGTGGAACTTATTAATAGACCAAGTTGATCCTCAATTTATATA
>CAJFCO010018467.1:239275-312156 GCA_904066015.1 Synergus gifuensis
CTTTAGTCTGTCCATAATATACTATTCTGCAGTGAGATCTACTAAACGCAGTTCTCTCCGTGAAGTTCCACTACTTCCACAAGTTGAAAATTCCCTCATTCAAATTCACTAGAAAACTATGACGAAGAAGAATCAAATTAATCCACGAGGGAATATTTAAAGAAGTAAAATATTCTCAAGGGTCTTATTAGAGTATAATTTAAATTTCCCTAGTGCACAGTGACTTGGGACTTTTAACGAGCCTCCTCTTTGATTTATGGTGTCGATTTTTAAAAAAGATGATTATAAAATGTTGGGTTTAAGACGGACGTGCTGGTCATATGAAATAAATGTATATACGTAATAGAATAAAAAAGTGAAAGGGGGAGAATTAACGCACTATATTTAATGTTACCGAGAACCGGCAGTCATCTGTCTTCACTTAAAGTTCGAATTATACTATGTCTTAGATCGTTTACGTCTCTCGACTCATCCGCATGTCGTGTTCTTGTACGTAAAGCTCAATACGCAGACTTTATCTCACGCTATATTTGCATGTATTACAATAAATGACAACTAGACTTGTTTGTCAGAAAATAACAAATATTAATACCTCTTATGCAATTTAAAGCTCTTGTATAATGGACACGCTCTACAGCTGAAACAGCCCCTCGTCCATGCTCGATGCTAAGTAGAATGCATGCGTTATCGCGGGATAAATCTCGATTCGCTAATTAGTCGCGCTCGCAATGCTGTAAATATGTAATAACAATAATGGTCGTAGGTTCTCCTTCGCGCGTAAAAGGAAAGCACGAAGTTCAAGCGCTACACTATTTACGATGCTGTGAAAAAAAGTTGCCAATTACTGGTTAGAAAAGATAATGGACGTGTGAGGGTGAAAAAAGAGTCGGTGTTACTCCGCTACCGTAATAATTAAGCGTAACTAGTTTCAATGTTATCGCATGTTTCTTGGTGAATCTGCTACTATATGCTATTTGCTATCACGAACATTCTGCTATGCCTGGTGTAGCAATTTTGCTGTGGCCTTGGCCGGCTCAAAATCGGGCGATTTTATTCTCGGTCTGGGTTTTCAAATTTCTAAACTTTATCCACTTGAAAGTAACCCACGACAATCATCAGCCTGATGATACTGATTGCTGGCTTTTACACATCTTTGACATATCATTATAAATAATTGAAAGTTAAGCATCTTCCTTCGAGACGAACAATCCATGTTTTCAAAGTTTCTGAACCGCGCACAGAGCACAAAGAATAAACGAGGCCGGGATTCGAGAAATTATGGAACAAATGGATCCGGTTTCTTTTTTCGAGTTGGTTCAGTATTTTTGATTTAACAAGGCGTTGTCCAGGGTCGTCAGGAGGACAACAGGTAGTCGTGAAAAGAGATGAGAGGTAACGAGGCAGATGCAATGAATGAAGCTGAAACGATGAAAGAAGACGAGCAGAAGAAGTAACAGGTTATTTGCTTAGTGGGGAGGATTACGTCGGAGTGTAACCAACCAACCTCAATACTTTCGGTTGGCCAGGTGGGTTTCGTCAGGCGCCGGGTGTGAGGCACGTACCAACACACGTGGTTTATCGGGTACTCATACACCAGCAGAAGTCGCACTCTTATGACTGTATGTACACATGCATGTGAACATCATATGAGTATGAAGTACCCCGTGTTTCACACGCACGCGCCAAATCAGCACTTTAAACGTAGTCATTACCGTGCTGACCGCAAGAGTAAGTACTACCGGTGTTACATTGACGGCACGTGTGTAATACCCTATAAGTCACACAGATTACATCGTGCATTACATTGGTTTTCTTTAATGTAATTCTGCTAGAATATGCTTCTTCCTTGAAAGAATAGGAGGATGAAAATTCATGAGAGGTGAGGTGAGGTGATAGAGGAATAATTGACATGGCTCGGAGTTTCTGATTAAGAAAGATCATTCAATCTCGAGGATATCAAAATAAATCAAAAACGTGTTTTAATAGTCAGAAAAGAATAAAAGCGTCATACTTCCTGAAAGGTAAATAGTGTGAAAATTCTGAGCAAGCTAAGCTTGGAAAGTAAAATTTGGGCTGCGAGAGTGAACAATTTACTTTTTTCATTTACTTGAATTTGACCTTACGGTAGAAACGTGAAGTAGGAAATTATAAGTGAGTTAACACAGCATTATGTTCTTTTAGGAGAACTGCTTGAAATTGATTTAATCATTTAGTCTCTGCATCTTAATCAGTTTCTACTTAAGTCGAGAATGAAATAATTAAAATCCTCGTATGGCTGAATCGACCTTGATCATCTGAATAAGACCAAACTTCGATTAATTTTATAACTGCAGTAATGGTTTGATTGCATAATAATGACCGCATTTATGACGTGACGGTTCTACCAAGGAGAGGATGTAAATTTTTAGTACATATCTTCGATCACTGGAGTAGGAACTGAAGAAATAACAGTTGAATGGTTTGCGGAGAATGCAATTCCTAGGGCAAAAAGTGTTTGAACTCTGGCAAAGAATGCGAGAAATTATGGGAGAGAATCTCCGGACTAAAGTTGTAAGATGATAATTGCAGTGAGGAATTAGTTGGAAATGATGCAGAAAGAGAATTGTGATCATTTTATAACAACTTTACGCTCCAATGTTTCGTGTATTACAAGTATTTTTAGGAATAGAGCATCATCTTGACTTAAAATTTCAAATCCCATAAAAAATTGCCACATCTTTTTTAGCATTCAGAAGTCATTTGCCTTCTCATCAAGTTACTTGAAGATCCCAGACCATGTGACATGTTTTTTAAACCGTTGACTTATTGCTGACTGGGCATATTCGTACATTAAAACTTTTGGATGGGAATAATCGAGGCAACCAAGCAAAGCCCCAGGTCTCAAAGAACCTTACGAGACTCGCCAATCACTCGACCTCGTTACGCTCATTCCGCCAATTAGCGACGACTTGTGTCGCGGTTGCGATGGGTAGAAAACAAAAAGAGGGCCAGTATCCAAGAGGTTCTGGGAACAAATCGTGTCTCTTCTCTTTATCCTTTTCTTTCTGCCTTGCTCTCGATTCTTAATGGTGAGACAGAGACGATTTTGCAAGGGTTCCAAGCGCTGAAAATTGACCGAGGCGAGAGAACCATTAAGTGACAATTTATCGTCTGCCTAAATTAATCTTCGGTTTCTCATTATACTGAAGATCATAGCTATAATTCACTGGAAAAATTGGATACCGTAATAACGTATTTCATGATACAAAAATCTTATGAATGAGATATTACATATCCCACGATTTTTGAACACTCCTATAGAGAGAGAGAGAGAGAGAGAGAGAGAGAGAGGACTACATACCCACATGTAAATCATAATCGTAACCCCGCATCAGCATGAGGCCCTCAATCAAGATCAGTATCTGCACATAACAGAGATCAACTCCAACTTTTTCTCAATAAAGATCTCCATTTCTATCCCTTGTTATTAAGCAGGAAAGGCCTGGACAGTCTTTCCCCTAAACTTTTTGACATTCAACCATATCCAAGTCCCTATAAAAAGGCTACACCTTTATAAAATGAGATACTTGAGTATGCATATAAAATCTCCTGGACTTGAATCGAGCGTTGGTTCTTTCCATTCTTTCTTATGTATATGCAACTCTGCCTCAAAGATATTTAAATCAACAATTACGTTTACCTTTCAGATGCGACGATTTTCTAATCTTTTCTAATTATCTCTTCGCTATTCGGCTGAGCTACCGTAATCGGATATGCTAATCGTCGAAACTATATGGTGGTCTCGAGGCTTCTTGCTGTGTAACAGGTACTTGCACTTCATCTGTAAAGATTAAAGATGGTTAGGCTTTATAAGTACACGAGTGTGTTAGTTGCAAACTTTAGTACAGCGCCCCTATGTAATTTTGCTCTGAATATAGTAATAATATGTATGCAGTAATACTAATATGTATGTAAAAATAATAATTTGTGCTATTAAATGTACATTTGCATAATTATCTACTTAGAGATAATTGCACGTATCTACATGGGAATATGCAACGTTTTCTTAATTAGAGATTTGATTTCTGCTGTAATGGTTTACTCTGTAAGAAAATTACCTTCCTGCGACACGCACTGATCACTCTCGCAATCAATCTGCCAATCAATCACCGCGAGCGTTTCTGGAGAATTAAACGACGAACATATTTTCCAATTTATCTGTCTGATTCCAACTGATGGCACCATAGAATCTTTCTTTAAAGACAGAAAAATTTCGCGTGATAATGCATATTAGCATAATTGTCTCATCTGTAATGATACAGGTTTGCTAAGCATGATTGCCTGGATTTAGTGGACTGCATTCTATAATTACTGTTCTGATTTCTTCCTTAATAGATAACTTTGTAAGAAAATTGCATTCCTGGACGAGCACTTATCTCCGTGATCACTCTGACTGGCAGCAATCCATTTATCGCACAGTAGTTTCTAGTCTATACTCGCCATATAAGGTTTGGAAGTGGATTACAAACTTGTAGCAAAATCAAAGGGTGAGCATATCATTCGTATTCGGATGAAGGCCTGGAGAGACATCGGGAATCCTTTCTGGAGGAGGTACCGTATAAGTCTTATCTTCCAGCACCGTGCATCAACCAGTTCCAGAGAAAACCACCCAAGTGGCACTACCGAAACTTGTAGTTGCACTTGTACCTACATATGGCTCCGTTATCGCGATACACACTGACTGCACACGACTGCATCTCTTCAAGATGAAATCTCTGAGCTTGTTCGAGCCCACCATATTAATGCCGGTGGGTGCACCTTAGCAATCTAAGTACCTATTCGCTCATCTAGTAGTCCCCTGTAACTGTCTTACACAGCTTATTGGCACGTATATATTACTCACTGTGCTCATGCAGAGGAAGAACCAGTTTCCGTTGAAGAGTTTGGTCATTTTTTCCTGAAAAGATTCTGGTCTAGAATATTTACGTGAATGGTTATTGCCCTGGTGTTTTCAAATATCACATAAAGATACCTTTCGGAAATTTATGCTAGGCTCTGCAACAAAATTGTGGCTGACTTGGAGATTGGAGGGAAAATGAGGATCGACTTAATTCTCAGTTCAGTCAATCATTTACCGAATTGTGGATATAAAAGTTTGAATTTCAAAACTTGACGGTTGTATTAGCATTTTTTAATTATGCACATATCCACGCCCTTGAAACCTATCAGAATCAAATTGTTCAAGGTGTCATAAATTTGTTCTGATGCCAATTAAAGATATTTTGAAACTGGTTATTTCGAATGTTCTTAATGGTTTCTAATGAGAAGACCCTTGACAAGGTTGATATCAAAAAACTTAAAATCGTCTCTGTGATGGAGAAGAAAATTGTCCGTCTTTTATTAAACGACGAGCTTTCCTCTAAAAATTTCACACATAACAACCTGAACGTGTGGTTTAGTCTCTGTATTTAGTGAAATGGGAGATAACAGCTCCCCTTTTCATTTTCGGAAAGGGCGTGGTAACCGCTTTGAAGTTTCGAAGGCTCTTGCCGGTTTTACACACCCTGCTTAGACTCGCCTGTCATCGGTAATCCCGAACCAAAAAGAGCTGCCTCTTTCAGGTGCATGCTTATATGCAAAGCTAGAAAGCAACACATGATATCAACGGACTCTCTAGCACACATGATACTCATTTTTCAAGTTAGTTTCTTTGAAAAGTCGAGTTATATTTGAATGATGAAAGATTTCTTTAGAATGCATGTCTTTTTGAATGCTATAGTCGTATCTTTTGTTATTAATGCACATAATATTAACAGTGATAAGTATAGAGTTTCAATAATATAAGATATTCGTGGAACTCACATATTGAGTTCTTTTACCATAGCGCGTTACCTTTTTGTTCTGCTTTTTAGAAGACACACGAGCATTAATCATTCTGCAAACTGAATTATTTTTTCGCGCATTGAGATGCACTCATAACTGCATCATCCTCCTTGATTATCATGCGACTGTTATGCAGGAGGATGAGCATTGAATACAGTGAAGCTCCCTTCGAGTACTTCGGACAAAGAGGTCAGTCAGAGTGGGTGTTTTTAAAGGCTAGTTGACGGAGGCGAAACGTGACTGCGCGATTAAATTGGCTCTACTTTTATGCAGTGTATCCAGATTCTTATATGCACTTACTCTGGCGATTTTGTAACTTCTGTGACATCGTATATGGAAGGAATTAAGCCTTTTATGGGTGATGTATCGCGCTCTTCACGCGAGGTCATTGCAGGTCAAGGTCAAGAGTCAATCATCTTAAAAATGATGATCGTTCAGTATTTCAAGCAGCATTTATTCAGTTTCCATGCAAAAGAATTTGCGATTCTTTAATTTACGAATGTTCAGTAAAAACGTATTTCTTGGTCGATTAATTGCGTTGCACTGCAGCATAACCTCGTACGCGAGATGTGCTAATGACGCCAATCTCTATGCCAATGACATTCGAAATTGTTTATATGCACAGCATGGATCGCACATGCTGCGACAAAGAACATCGTAGTACGACGAGCAATGACTATTGTTCGGCGTCATTTTACATCAAAGGCGTTAACATAACATTAAGTGCACTATAAAGATCATAAAGCACACACACACACACACACACATTTATTTATTTATTTATGCTATAACTATATCAATAAAATGATAAAATAGCCATTTCTTATTTTCAATACTTGATTTTGAAAATTGCAGCTTCGAAAATCAATCCTATGTCACTTACATTCAGAGTTTTACTGCAAGCCAAAACACCAATTTGCAGTTTGAGTCTATTTTCGCATATCCTGATGATTTTCCCGAGAAATAGTTCTCTAAAAATATCTGTCTACATATTTTCGATGCCACTTAATACAACCTAATTTCTTCCGAGAAGTATATATTTTTAAGATGTATATATAAAAATCGAGGAAGTTTACGATTCATCTATATAAATACTTTATAAGATAATCTTTCACTTGAGTATACTATAATTAATAAGCGTTCAATAATAACGAATAACTTAAGAAATTTTTAATTGATTATGTCTGATACTCAGAAAGCTTGGAGAAGAAAAAAATTAACTAAAAAATCGGTTGGAGCGAGTCACATTGGGTGCTGGGAAAGCAATAACATCAGTGACCGTTTCGCGGTCAATGGAAATGTAATTTACTAGGTCATTCCAGGGCTCCGCGTACAAATTGAGATCCAAGGATTTGTGCAAGTGAGTACGTGTCATACCGTCGGCCAAAAGAGAACAGAGAACCGCCAATAGTCAAAACATGCCGAAAATAGAATTGGGCCGATTTGCGAAACTGGTCGCAGCCGGGTTCTCCACTTCAGAAAATGATTATACTTTCCTCGTAAAAAGCCATACAAAGTCCAAGGCTTCAACAAAGGGATCTTAAAAAAATCTTGAACTGGTCCTTTTCAGTTTGGAGTAAAACAAAATATTTCTTAAAGTATTTTTCTTTCAGCCTTGGCGAATCTAACAGAAAACATATTATGATTCTGCATGAATTTAATATAATCGGTGATTAAAATTTGCAAATATTTTTCCAACTCTCAGAGCATTTTAAAACGAGATTCACGATTATGGGGTCTCTGGGCGCTGGTTTGGTTTCAAAATATTTTCTCACGTGCAGCTGTCGTCACGTGGCACTTATACGAGGCGCATATACGTAAAAGGGCCGAATTGCCACTTGTTCTTTGTACGTCGAAATAGGCGTACATTGTCACTTGACTGTGACCGTGAGCCTCTTATTATTTTGTACAAGGTACATAGCTCGTGCAAGTTGCTGGCGTGTTCATGTGGGTCCATTGAAATGGCTCGCCGCGAGCCATTATTGTCGTCTCGAAGCTTCTCCACTCCACATTTTGCGATCGCTGACCGCGGAGTCGATGGAAGAAAAATGTCCTCTTTGTCAATTCGTTGAGGCTGAGACGTGTTTATCAATCCTTCTTTCGCGATGACAGCGCCCGGCTTTAAACGTCGTGGGAGCGATTCATCTTGCAAAGGAGAAAAAAAAAACGAAAAAGCTTCTCAAGAGATTTATTTCAATTCGAAACGTGTGGTGAGTGTGTCGATTGTCTCACGATATCGCGAAAAGATTTTTCGCCTTCGACAATAATTCCCGGCGGAATATTCGCTGCTGAACGATCAGTGAAAGCCAGTCGCCAGCACTATTGTGTTCTGCAATTTTTTTTTCTTCCTCATTTCATTTTTACAAATATTTCCACGTCTTTTTTGCATAAAAATTTGCATAAACGCCCACCGTATTATGGTATGGTGCTCCCTCGTTTATCGCGTGCCAAACCCTCGTGTAGAAAGTTTGAATCGCTATTTAACTGACGGCGGCACGATTCTCTGTCGTCACAGTATCTATAAGAGAAGTTATTGATGTTGCAAGGGAAGGTAGAGTCATAGAAGTTTGTCTGCATTCGATTTTATGACCTTGTTCATGATACAAGAGGTTTGCCACTTTTATTTCCGGATGTAAGAATGTCTGCTGCATATAATTTAGATTTTAATTCGAAGTTTAAAAATACACTGCAGGGATGGCATTGAAATGATAGATGCGTAAAATGAATCGTCTGAGAAATTACTGGAAAGAGGGTCTTAGCGATGACGCCCCCTCTCGACCCGTTCCGGATGGGATTGCGTCGACATTGCCAGAAAATCATTGAAGATGGACCGTAGCCGGGCATGCCCGGCAAAGTGTAGGCGCTCTAGTGAATATTTTTTAGACCCTAATGCAGAGCAGATGCTCTCTAACCCCAATAAAACACAGATTCCAAAACTGCAGAGCACATTTGTTTCATCCAGACTCTAGGTCTAGCATCCCAAAGATCAGATTGATTAACAACTTCCTTAAAAAGTCATCAATTCTGCACAAGCACAGCAATTTTAATAATGGATTGGAAGATCATACTGCCTACCATATTAATGGGTCCTTGATCTGTTTTTCTCTGCAAATGCAATCCTGAATCTACACAAATAGATTAGACCTTCAGTCTAAGTTGTAAAGCAACACGGACCCTGCTTTAATTTACATACTCCATAATGCTCGAACATGCGTCCCTTGTGATGGACATGTAATTGATCAATTAGTTTCAAATACATAATTTGATTTCATCATCGCGATCGTAATATCGTAAATGCATAAGTTTTACGAGAGACGAATCTCCCTGACGACGCGTCAACAAGTCTTCTGTCGTTCAAAATAATAATGACCCATATATATAATGTGCTTTAAAATAATGGATATTAGAAATGATGGCCCATAAACCGCATTTAAAGAGAAATTAAGGTCTCGTTATTTTTCCTGATAAGCACAAATTACTGTTAAATGATTGCATAAATTGCATCAATGACACAGTATGGGAAGTATTGTTTCCGTTTGTGGGATGTATAATTATTCATTTGGATTATTATCTTCCACGGTGACGATATAATGTGCCATATTTTCGCATTGACATTTCCGTGGCAAGGATGTGTCTGTCTATATGCAAACCGATAGAGAAAACCAGTCAGTCAGGACATTGTCACACTTCTACGTTCCCGATACGCGGGACACGCATAACATATTTTCATACGCATATTTTTTATCATTTGATTGATAAGAAATTATTATTGAATATGTAGATGAGTTTCTAGAATAGTTTAACGATAATGTAAGTCTGTAATGGCTATAATTTGTTGTCTCGAGAAATAAGGAAATGTACGTGTCAACGAATGCTCTTGGAAGTTATATATGAACTCGCTTTATACATAGTGCGCAGGCGCGGATCCAGAAATCGTGTATCTTTCTTCAATGCTTGGAAAACAAATGGACAAATGGCAAAGGGGCAAATGCCCCCTATTTGTCCTTTGTTTTCCAAGCATTGAAGAAAGATACACGATTTCTGGATCCGCGCCTGATATAGTGCGAGGGTCAGACGAAATGAAGTGGACCCCAAAATCCCTAAACAAATATCTCTCGCGTCATCTTGCCGAGGAGTCAAGACTCTTCGAGAGACCTCATGTTCTTACATTTTTGGACCGAGGCATACGGATTATTCTCCTACTTTATTAAGCCACTCGAGTAACTGTCTGAGTCTGAACCTCCTCAGGAAATCATCCATTACGATGATCAGATCAAGCACTGCGTGTTTAGTGCTCGTTTCATGTATTATATGTCGAGCAAGTGAATCAAGGAAAGCTGAAATGTTACTTACTCGCGATAATGCTTGTTAAAATATAATTTATAAATAGTCGTTACCCGGATTATTTGAAAAATGTATTCATTCCTTATAGGTCTAAATCTTATCTTTGGAAGAAGATACAACTTAATATATCACGATTTAGGATTTTAAAAATTTCACCTATCCTCACACTTCTTATCAATTCAATGTGTGTACAATAATAATCTGACCATGTCTGGAACAGTTCAGATAATCGAGTTTTTGAAGATGAACACGTCAATAGAATGTTTTCTATGCCTAAACTTATCGCTTCGAGAGGTCCAAGCAACACACCTGAGATAAGGAAATACTTGTGTTCAGTTAAGTTTCGATAAGTTCGTTGAAATTAAATAACGAAGGGCTGTCCATCATCTGGAATATTCTAAGATCTCTTTAGATTAAAGAACACCGATCTAAACCTTCAGAAGATAAGAAAAAGAAGAAGACTCTTCTTTTAAACTCCTCGTTGTGCGTCCATCTGAATTTTGGGTGCCTTGTTCCGAAAAGTCAACGGCACAATATCTCGTCACAAAAACTGAAAGGACATTTGATACTTCAATGTAGACTCGGATTTGAATGCTAGATTCGTTTTCGACCTATATTCCCTAATTTAACGACTGATTCAAAAATAGTTTCTGCAACCCGGCAAAAAAATTCTCTGTGTATTCCTCCATCTGCAGATGTCTTGAGCAGCGGGAGAAAAGGAAGTCAGGACAGAAGAGAAGTCGTCTTTGATGGACTGAATGGCGCCAGCCATTGAAACTTTTCGGGTACTGAATGAATATATTTGATGTCTAGGGACATTGTTCTTTTCGCGAATTCAGAGAAATATCTTTTTCTTGAATTATTTTGTTAAGAAGAAGAAAACTACAATATTATCGAAAGCTATATATAGAGGAATTTAGATTAATTGAATCTCACTCCATATGGCTCTAATGGGGATGCTTTATGGACTGTTAAGGAAGATATGAAACTCGTAAAAGAGATTGTAAGTAGACGGCTCACCGATTGTTTCGCGGAGAACCCGTTATCCATAAATGTTCATTCGTTTACGATTTATTTAATTGCTCCTCTTGAACTTGAAATACTCGAGTGTCTTCGTATCTTATAGGTCGTGCATGTGTGAATACCCCAAAGGAAAGATAAGTTCTATCGCGCCGTAGGTTTTCCCAAATAGGCCAGTACCTGTAAATCTTGAGTGTTTGTGTGTCGATAAGAAGATGATAACATTCGACAGGGATACTAAAATATAAGGCGAGTGTTTTTCAAGTATCTCTAGAACTTCTGCTCTTTCTAAATTTAAATATGGACAAATATCAGAAACGATCAGTTTCCCGGAAAAATGCTTTGTACTTCTAATAACTGTGAACGTGGCTGACATATTTAATGAAGATAAATATGTAATAAAATTTATCGACGGATTCCAAATGCGGGATTCCGAAGGCGACGTCGCTAATTCGAAATCGGCTGTGGAACGATATCTACACACTCGGTTCCCATAAATATTCCAACACTGTCTATGCTTCCCTGCCCTCCGCCCTTCTTCTCTCGCCTTGGGGTCTCGCAGGAAGCGTTGCACGTCCCCAAAACGTTCACTATGCACATCACGAGATTGTCTATCGTCACTCGCCTTGTTCACGTGACCACCCGACGTGCGATGCGATTTTTCACCCAACTTGGCGATCCGAGTTATCATTTAACTATGTAGCAAAAATGGTCATAGGACATTTTAAAATCACCAACGTTACGTAAGCTACTGACTGCTAAAATTAAATTTATCCATGTCAGAGGACGGACTTAATTTTCAAGGACTCTTATGTCAAAAGTATCAATATCCATTATTGAATCATGAGAGATGGCAAATTTGAAATGTTTATAATAATTAAAGTATATAAAATAATACCTTAGTTAAAGTATATGTTAATTAAGTATACGAGTACATATGTATAATTAAAGTATATGTTTGTCAGATGTATTCACTCTTTCTGATCGTACACCCTCTTGTGTGTTTATCTAAAGTCATGTGCTATGTCACAGCACATGCAGGACGAATTTTCGCGCCTTTTGGATATATATACACTTGGGATAGGAACAGGAAACGAGGGAATTTAAGCATCTGTTTCCGTGGCACGAGCGCAAATGTGAAAAAATGATAATCACGTAAAATAATCATTTACATTTTCCATTAATCTTGTAGAATAGAAGTTAGAAATTTCGACTGCATAAATAAGAAACAATTTTGAGATGGATATTCTGACCCCTTGAAGAAAGAGATTGGTAAATCATATTTTACGAACCATTTTAAAGCACACATACTAAAATATGTACGAAAGTAAATTCCTGCCGAGCGTGAAATCTTGTGGTTTCAGCTTAAAAGATTTCTAAGCCCCCCCATAAACATCTATATACATGCACAAAACTCTTTGTTATCCGAAATTAACTACGTGATGCTTCACAGTATTATGCAAGAACTAATTTTAGAGATTTTTTCACTATTTACTTTATTATAATATTATTAACCATGAATTGAAATAACCATAAATTGAAACTAACCATGAATTGAAATTAAGCATTTTTATGTCACAAAAAGGAGCACTTTTGAAAAATAAAGGCCTTCCTTTTCTTCAATTGCTTTTATGTCAAGTGAAAAGATATTCTTGGCTGTCGCTTATTCAACTTCTTCGAACAGCATTTGCAAATGCACATTCACTTGCTGAACGAAGAGGAAGTCAAATATTAGCAGAACAAGTGCATATTCTATAAAACTTAAATATATGTCCAAACACGTCTAAACAAATAAAGTGAAGTCATTGTCAGTGAAATTCAGTTATAATACTTATCAGATGAATTCGCGATCTTATTGATAAAATTGTAGATCAGATTGTAGAACTGAATAAAAGTGACATTTTGTCATCAAATTATAACTTTTCAAATAATGCGGAGGCCACACAGATTTCGGCTATTTTAGAAGCGTTTTCTTCCTGGCTTAAGCGGATATTCCTATAATATAAGCGGATTACGCGAGCGTTTTACAACCTCATCCGGTTTTTCCGTCTCCTGACCTGCTCAACCTGCATTTAATTCGTTGCGACAGGCGTTTCCAGTTTAATGAGAAGCAGTCAACACCTAATCTACTGGGTATCGATCGTTCAAGGCGACATGAAACGGAAATGGAGGACTAAACGAATCCTATCCCAACGTTCCTATTTCGATTAGCTCAAAATAGAAGTTCTAAAATGATTAATGGACTTCAAAAAAAGTGTCTTGGAAGCGGGCCTATTCTAAGAAAACTTCAGTATTCTATAAATCATTGCTAATCACTTGCTTTTTTACAAAGACTATTTCAGTACAATTTTAAATGTGGCAAACTATAACACGCGCGCGACTATTTTGTTTTCCTATAGGTGATTCAAAACCCAATCAGGTTTGAAACGATTTTTGATGATTTAACGAAAGTCAAAAGATTTTAAAAAGATTTCATAGAATTTTAAGGTATTTCAGGATATTTCGTGGAATGTGTCGTAGAATTTTAAGGAATTTCAAGAGATTTTGCTTCCTCATAGAGGAAGCTTTGTACAAGTGGTGACAAAATCCAGTTTCCAAAAAAGGTTTTTTTTTTTAACATATTTCAAGGGCAATACACTCGAATCTCCCAATATCGACATTCCCAATATCGACAATCTCTCAATATCGACCGCATTCCTTTCTCATTATCGACCTGCAGTTACCTCAAATATCACTGGATACACTGCGCATGAGTTGCGCGCTCGGAATCTGATTGGTTGCTATTCGCGCGCAATTTAAAATGCTAAAAAATATTATTTATGTGCAATACGCATGCGCAATTAATATGACGCATGCGCAATTGGTGTGCCATTTGAGAAGAGGAATTTCGTCGATATTGGGAAAGCGTCTGGTCTGGATTTCGTCGATATTGGGAGATTCGAGTGTATATCTAATATGATGTCCTGAAAAATTTTCCGGATGTATATGTATGTATGTATGTATGTCACGATCCTGCAATATATCTTGAAAACTCGTAGAGATAAATTAATGAAATTTAGCACACTTATTCCACTATATATACCTAGTTGAATTTCTTACAACGGTTCAACAAAATTTTTAATTTTAAATGTTTTACGTACTTTTATAATTTAAGTGAAACTCATTTTTCGACTGTAACTTCTCAAATAATCAAAATTTAAGGCTAATGTAAAGAAAATAAACGTTCCTTTGTGTTGACACGATTTTCAGGTGACCTAATATTAATTCATTTGATTAATTAATTAATGCTTCCTCTATCAGGAAGCAAAGTGCTCATTGAATGAGCACAAAAGTTGATACAATTTCACAGCTAGTTTATGATTTTTATTACTTCAAGTCATTAATTTAAAATTTAAACCAAAATATCGGATAAGGGCAGATTTGAAGAGTTTTTTGAGCGAGGCTATGCGTCGATCATCCCTTTCCAAAGCTTTGGACCACAGGATGCAATATTTGTGGAGGAGCACGTGCTTCCGGTACCTCAGCTTATATCGTTTTTACATCTGTTGACACCAGATTTATGAGATACCAACAGTTCACAGTTCATACGAAACGTAGCATCGCCATAGGAAAGTCAACGATCTTTTTTCCACATTCCCTCCCCGCTTTGAGCGAAAGCCGACTCTTTGGCTGAGTGAATTTTATAGTGTGAGAATAACGAGATAGACTCTATCGACGTCATTACTCCTCGGTCCTAATGAAACTGCAGTTTTATAATTTATAGCCTTCCGCAACCATAAATTGCCATTAACATCAGGTAGATGATTATTCACTAGAGTGTGAAATTCTTCTGTAATTGTCAGATGCACTTAAAATCTAGTAGTTCAAGATATTTCAATTGCTTATCTTATTCTCAGTGCATTTTTTGTTAGCAATACACGATTTCCACACTTGGATTCCAATTAAAATTGACTGCAAGTGATACAAGATATTTGTTATAGACAATATTATTCAAAATCGAAAGATAAGTAACGTTTAAATTGACATCGTGTTATCATATATTTAATCGTTAATTAGCCAAATTGTTTTCATAAATTGACTCGTCGTTAGCCGGTAATGAGTAGGTATCTTGCGATAATTTGTTCCCGGTGATCTAGATAAATATTGGTATCGATGCAGTTATTTACAAAACCACACAATTAAAATGAAATTATCGTTTTCAAAATTCGAAATTAGACTATCGGGTCGGGATCATAAATCGAAAGTTTAAATGCCAAAATAGAGCTCTATATTCTATTTCATAGACTTTTCATAAATCCACCTGTTGAAGACCCTATATCACGAGCTCTATTAACGGCACCAACCTACCCCTCGACTGACAGCTAATTGAATAGAAGGCCTGAATCTGTTTTATGTTATACTCCTCGCCTATAGCGAATAGTCTAACTCTATCCCTATAATTATTTCCGTAAGGCAGGTCGCTTAAATATTGCAGAGTCAACACTGAAGGCCGCATAAAATTTTTGCTATCTAACTTCTAGTATCTTTAGATTTAGTTGCAGAGAAATTCCAATTTCTCGTGTCAAAAAATCAGTTATAGTAGGAAGGTAGAAACCATTATTACTAGGCTGAGGTTAATTAACTTCCTAATTTTTCGATAGCTACTTAAGGACCTTCCCATAATTGGATTTTAAGTCACTAGAATACCTTTGTCAGCACTTTATGCTTATGATAATTTTTAAAAATTTTGAGTTAAAATATCTTAATCAATAATTTGAATTTATTCTCGAAAATAATCTTATCGTAAAAACAACTTTTATAAAAAAATTTAATATATTTCGAAATATTTTAGAAGGATTTTAAGTGATTTCAAAAAGGATTAAAAAGAAATTTAAAAAGATGTCAAGATATTTCTATTATTTCAAGATATTTCTCTTTCCATTATTTTGAAATTCCTCAAAATTACTTAAAATCTCTTGAAACCCATTTAAATTCCTTAAAACACTTTAAAACACTTGAAATCCTTTTAACCCTTTGCGGCATAGTAGGTCGTTCAGCGACCCACCTTTTTCTCCATGATTTTACATTTTTTTAACAACAAGTACCGGGTTTTTTATTTTTCCTAAGTCTCTAGAATATAAATGAATGTGAAAAAAATGTTATCCGTCATTAATTGTTAATTATAAAAATAATGTATATAAACAAATAGTCCAAATTGGTGCTTTTTCACGGAGAAATTCATTTTCCACTAATCTATCTTGTAGATTGGAACGGCAATTTTTTTTTGTATTGAATACACCTTAAAGTATTTTTCAGAATTTTTTCAAAATTTTCTGCAATGTTATATAAGTTATAAACTCTATTTTTTTACTTAAAAAACACTAAAATGCAGTATTTCTCATACCAAACCCAATATAACAATTGTATTTTTGTCAACCCTGTTCTTGAGGTGTTTATTTTTATCTCTGAATCTGAATCTAAATTCAAAATATTCAATTTCAAAAAATTCAAGATTTCGGAAAAAAAATTTTAAACATTAACACATTCTGTTTGAAATTAGTTTTCAGGGGGTTTTTATGGTCGCTGAATTTGAATTTGAATTCAAAATGAACAATTTCGAAAAATCCAAGATGGCGGAATCAACATGACAGTTCAAAATTCCAAAAATTGGCACATTATGTTCGAAATTAGTTAGCGGGTGTTTTTGGTGTCTCTGATGACGAACCTAAGATTAGATTTCCAAAATTTAAAATGGCGAATCTAATATGGCGGACAAATTTTTGAAAAAGTTGTTGGATTTTAATAAAACTTGTTATTGGGGGGTTTTTGATGACGCTGATTACGAATCTGAAGCCCAATTTGCAAAATTCAAAATGGTGAATCCAATATGACGGATAAGTTTTCAGAAAATTAATGGGCTTTCATAAAAATTGGCATCTTGGGCTTTTGGGTTCTCTGATAACGAATCTGAAGTCAGATTTGTAATCAGCGACTACAAAAGCCCCCAGATGCCAAGTTTCTTGAAAATCCATTAATGTTTTGAAAACTCGTCCGCCATTTTGGATTCGCCATTTTGAATTTTGCAAATTGGGAATCAGGTTTGTAATCAGCGACATCAAAAACCCCCCAATAACAAGTTTTATGAAAATCCAACCACTTTTTCAAAAATTTGTCCGCCATATTGGATCCGCTATTTTGAATTTCGGAAATCTGACTCCGGATTCGTAATCAGCGACCCCCGCGAAAACCCCCTAAGGTGCTTGTGACTGTAAAATTTGTTTCTTAGAAAAATGTGTGCCGCAAAGGGTTAAAATGATTTACAATCTCTTTAGATACTGAAAAATCACTAAAATCACTTGAAATCTCATGAAATCTCTTGAAAATCCTTCAATTCACTGTTGGCAGCTCTAATTCATATATCGATGCTAATAAAGTACAGGTGGCGATTACAAATCTGTGAGAATAGAATGTAGCTTCAGATTATGAGAATTTATTTTCGATATAATCGCCACCTCTTTTTTATGATAGGGTTTTCTATAGGCAAGTAATTGAGATTAACTCGTGCCACCACACTCCTGATATCGCTCCTTTCATGTAAAAGCCGACGACGTGTTGAATATAGATTTATAGAAGCTGATGACTACTGGTTGCACGCTTGTTAGAATTAGTTCTCCGGATCGGCCATGTGTTCGGAAAGCAAACATTTCCTTTTCCCTTACGGTTTTCTCGCCATGGATTCCAACGATTTTCGAGTACGGGAGACGAAGCATAAGAGAGCATACAATGTCTCTAAACCTAAATACTAAACTTCTTCAGTATGCATGGGAAATCTCTAAGGGTCCCACGATTCTTAGAAGTAGGCAAAGAAACTTAATTTATTGGATTTTGGGACTGCTAGAAAATTATAGTTTTTTCGACAAACACCAATGCACTGACAGCTTGGAAAAACATAACTACATCAACATTTCATGAGAAGATCATTGCACTAGTGAACTGAAAATGTTTTCTATACAGTTCAAGATTCCAGAGATGCTTCTAACAAAACCTATAAACCATTTCTTCTTTCATAGCAATTACAGTCAGTAGAACATGAAGTGATTAACGTGCTCTCTGAAGCATCTCAACTTCTTTAGCAGTTTGTTTTAAGTTTTGAAATATTTACCTATCTCTTAAGTCCATTGAATCGCTTCGATTTGGGGCGCTGCAGAGTTCATACAGTGTTATCCGAAAATGTTTAATCCTGCTAATAATAGCAGCGTCCTCATTTCTAACGCATGTATTTTCCAGTAAAGAATTCAGACCTACTCGATTCAGATATGCTCACACGCCAAGACGTTCTGAAAATCTGGAGATTTCAAGTGAAGATCACTTACGGAGACTTGCATAATTTGCATAAATGCGAGTCTGCGACTGCTAACTGAAGGAATCTGAAGCATAAACACGTGTGTACAATGCGAGTTTGTATATAAGTAGACAATACGTGAGAGCCTAATTCCATATCTAACCGGAAATTCTCATTTCTTTCCTTGCAGCGCCAACCTACGTACGTCCACGTGTTCAATTTATTACATAATTCATATTATATAGTCTTTATGCGAATTCTAATGACTCACTCCTTAAGCGACTCGACATGGAAAATTTAATAAGAATAATCAGTCCGAGAGGTTGATCACTTTTCAAGTTCCCTTGAACCGTTTTGACATCCTTTGAAATCTCTTCGAATCTCTTGAATTTTTTTGTATTTTGATGTTTTTAAAAGTACTTCAACTATATAATAGAAGATTTAGGGATGGACAATGGTTTAGATCTGGTCCATATGTTTTCTTTTGCTACCAAAACATACTCATATTGTTTGACTTTCGAACAGGAAGTTTTGAGTTTCATTTTGACCTGCGCTGCGGAGACGAATGGTGCAAATTTTTCGAATTCGAGACCCGGATGTCTCGTTTGAGATCCTAATATTAATAGTTTCCTAATCTGCAACGAATGGAAGTTTCTTGTTCCTTTGTTAAAAACAGGCTTGGAATTTGATAAGCGTGTGTAGCCTGAATTATCGAGAAGATAAATAACAACATAAAATGGAAATATATGAAAATATAAATGCCATTTCTCTTTCTCGAGCAACGACGTATAAATATCAGTTGTGTGCGACGTAAAATTTGCGGATATGCTCGCCACGCCATTAAATTTGGAAAAAAATTTTTAAACCCTTTTTTTTTTATTAAAGAAAAAATTAATACGTTGAGAAAACGACGTTTATATGTTGAAAAATAGCAAAATTGTAAAGTTTAGTGTCTGTCATAAAAAAAAAAAAACCTTTCCAATAACGTCCAAAAAAGTACTTTTGAGTGCATATAAAAAGAGAAACGATGCATATATTTTAGGGAAGTATCTAAAATCGTTATAGCCATCCTCGGCGAGTGCGTTTTCGAGTTTTGGCACAAAGCCAAGATGCAAGCGTAGAAATGCGCCTTGCAAGAAAAGAAGAAAGGAATACAGAAGGAAAAAAGAAAGATGTGGAAAAAGTGGCAAAAAAAGAGATAAATAACGAAGAGACTAAAGCGACATCGTTCAGGCTTCAAAGATTTCGTTTTATGCATGCATTTCTCATCTTCGAAGATTATCCTTCAGGAAGAGTAAATAATATCTGGTTTTGTCTGTTTCAGAAGACTCATGTCTCGTCGACATTAGCTATTGCTTTGTGGATTGACAGAATGGACAGGATGAAAACCAACTGCTTTGTCCTAGGCATCTTTGGGATCCTGATTATCGGGATAACACAAGCCAGACAAATTCGCTTAGGTAAGTCAGTTTAAAGACAATTTAAAGCAATAATTAGATAACTGATTAACATATATCAACGCATATCAATTAACATATCAATGTACTTGGAAGTATATCAAAACAGTTACTTTTATAAACAATATACATAGGTATCGAAAATTCACTTAATTGATATTTATCTCCTTGTATCTAATTGAATATCTCGCGACCGGCATCTTTACGATCATGTTTTCACTTCCGAATACAAAAGGGTGTCCTTACAAATACAAAGATCGGAGATCTCGACGATCGGCTTCGAGGGACCATAAAACTGGCAAAAAAGCGATTATATCTTGCCCAGCTTCTTGGTGGCAGGTTACAGCGTGTTTTCATTTAGATGGCAGTTCTCCATTCTGAAAATCTTTCTTCCGACAGTTTTTTACGATCTAAACACGCCCCTAATCTGAATGATCGACACCTGATTTTCAAGATTTCCCGAAGAAAGCAAAATAAAGTGCGTGACACGTTTTTTAACATCAAATGATGTGTTTGATGAAAGCAGCAGTTAGGACAGCTAGGCGATTCGGAGATGAGTTCGAATTTCACGCGCAGGTAGGAAAAAAGGTCATAAAAATGGGAAAGTGGAGAAATATCGCAGCGAAAGGATCGCTCTTTAGATTTTTTATGCTCTGAATTTATTAATGTAAATAAAGCAAGGAAAATTCAAAATACTGAGAATTATCGGGATGCAAAACAAGATTCAGAAATCGATAATAATCGCCTCGACGAATTTCAACGGAATCAACGGTAAATCGAATATCTGGACGTGGCAAGATTTTGAAAATCGCGCCACGTGAAATCGAAGATTCTGACTTTTCTCTGTCATTGATAAGCCTTCAAATCACGTAGGCAGTTGTCGACAGGCATTACAATTTAATTAAGAGAGTGCGCATCCAGAAATGGCGGCATTGGCATTCTTGTCGGCTCGCGCTTGGTTTGACTAGGACTCAGGCTTACTTGGAATTATTTTTCTAGACGAGAACATGTTCTGGGTTGAATCGCCGAACACGTGAATCGGAAATAGCGTGGTAATTAACGTTTCGTTCTTCAAGTATGAATCGCCAGTCTGCCACTGCTCGGAGTTAATTCTAGGACTTTGTTTGCTTTATCAATCTCTAGAGATCCAATCTCAGCTATACAAAAAATATTTAATCCTCAATTTAATCCTAACACTTTTATTCTGTCATCGTAAATTACTGTATTTATTTTTTATATGAAACTTTTTTCACATTTCTCTATTTCTGAATGACTTAGTTACAGTTTCAATTCCAAGTTCATTAACGAACTCAGAGGAGCGTGATCAATGGGAGGAGAATTGCACCTCTACTTAAGACTTAAGAGAAACCTTGTACCTGGAAATATACATATTATAACCTCGGGAAAGATATTCTGACCGGAAATGGCAAGTCGTTTACTAAAAGCTTAAAAACAAAATTATTACATCATACTATATAATAATCGTGAAGGATAGTTTTCAAAAGAGATTTTAAAGGATTTGAAAATCCTTTAAAATAGGGGAGGGAGATAGAAAGTGTAGTTCGAAATTAAAAAAATTGTATGCCCTACTGGTATAGGAAGTATTTAGAATCTCAACATCTAAAATTAGTTCCCTCACAAAAAAGTACAAAACATAATTTGATCATGAAATCTGCCAACTTGAAGCATTCTCAGTGAATATTTATTTTAGGGAAGAGTTATCTCTAATTAAGCCAGTTAAGCTGATATTTGGCTTCTGTTGAAATAAAAATTGCTTGTGCCCACTAACGAGATACTTTTTTTCCAAAATTTTTGCTGGGCACGTGGAAGTCAGTCTTTACGATTTCGTCGAAAAATCTAGTTTCTCCCTCGGTTTCGTCCATGGCCCGAGGTCCTTCATAGGCACAAGTATTAGTGAAACCGTGAAAGTCACTGGATCTGTGGACCAGATGTGCATTTTGGCTTTTGGCGCTGTGGGCAGTAAACCATCGTAAAAACGTGAACGAATAGTAAAATCTGGCCGAGAGGATTGTCTACCGGCTGTGTAGTGCCACTTACACTCAACGGATGGCCGATAGGCCTTGATTTTACAAGGCAGTAAATCCCTGCCTGATTATGTAAATCGATAGGTAGGACCACATGTGCGTGCTTACCTTTGAACACGTCCCAGGAGCGAAATTCATTCCCGCCCTTTTTGCGCACGAAACCTTTTCTCTTGCAAATAACTACTCTATATGCATCTGTGAAGACTGGAGGATTCGCTCTTTTTCGAGAGATGCTAGATGTACTTTTGTTCATGAAGCAGATGTATTTATATTGAACTTTAGTCACAATTCTGTAGTCCCATTCTCGAATCCTAGGGATTATTATGAAGTGTCTAGCTATGCGAGATTTCTTTTATTTCTGTCTGAGGAAAGTGCATACTGGCGACTTTAAAAATAATACCTGGTGTCATGTTTTTTCAAGTTCAGAGACATGCGATTATAAATCGATGATGATGATGATTTTCATATAGATCGATTTCAGATAAATCTTTACGCAGTCATTTGTTACACTTTAAGTTTAATCGCGAGTAGTATAAATCGCTTTGTCATTTTTCTCCATGAGTGACACGAAATATGTACAACTGTTACGGTGTAAGTACTATTATTATTATGATTGGGCTAAATTATCCAATTGTCCGGTCATTGAATGCCGACGTACTGAGGCTTAGCAATACTATATAGATTATAAGCAAACGGATCGAGAATTCTCAACCAACCCGGTAAACTTCAATCGCACAAAAATAGCAGAAGCACTTCCTTGCCATCTCACTAGGGCAGAATGAGAGCTCCTGCCAATCTTTTGTCTATTAAATGTATTCAACAACGTAATAGTGGCTAATATTACCAATTGGACAATGAAAGAAATGGCGAGGTCAGATTTACTTTGGGAGACTAGAAGTTCAGCTGAAGATGTTATAATTTTTTTCTAAATTAAAATCATTTAAAATCATTCTAAATCTCTTTAAGTCGTTTTAAATATTTCGAAATCACTTGGGAGTTATTTAAAATATCTTGAAATATCATGAAGTCTCTTTAAATTCATTAAAATTCCTTAAAGTTACTTAAAATGTCTTTTTAATGCCTTTTGAATGCATTAAAAAAAAGGGAGGAGATGATAGTCTTATTGTCTCATTACGAGAGTTTGTGGAGGGACAAAAACATGAAATCATTCTGCCATTGAGAGGAATCGATAAGCTCTCAGCACAGAACATTGCACTGTTCGGTCTCCTAATTAGAAAGAAAAGCGAAATCGAGCGTTCATTAAGATAAAATGCTTTGGCTTGTGAACAATCTCATAATATCGTCAGAGGATGATAGATTCGAGCTGTAATTATGCAGGTGAGTGAGGCCAAAAAAGATCCTAATAGATGCAACGGGCGAAAACGTCAAAAGAGTCTCGACGTCTCTATCTGTCTGAAGAGTCTTTTTTTACCGATCCCTAAAAGCCGTCTTAAAAGGCATACTTCAATATGGATGAATTTTAATTAGAATCTTAAACATCAACTCTTCGTCAACTTTTTAAAATTCTTTAAGTACGAAAATAGTCTCGTAATATACTTTTTTTGAAGCAAGAAATGTCTGCTTTATCTATTAAAGTATGTGTATATTACCTTCAAAAAGTGAGTGAAGAAGAGTCTGAAGTGAATTAAATTTCTTCTTTTGTGGAATTAATGTCAGCCATTAAACTCTCGAGAGAGCGCAGATTAAAATTTCGCCGGATTAGAAGACTAACTTGCGTAAGTAGTAAGATGAAACTTCTTCTCGTTAGACGAGGTACCGTAAAAAAACGTCTTCAGCGCCCAGTTATAATCCGCCAATAAGAAGATCAATTCCGAATATTTTGTTTCAATAATAATAAAATACTTTTTGTCCTCATCACTCTGAAAATGAACCATAAATTATCTTCATTTAAAGAAAACTGGTTTGGAATTTTCCGACTTAATCTTCGCGTCGAGACATCGTATCGAGCATCGTATTTATGAAAGATAAATCGAAGGTGATATGTTTTAATCATTGTTTGAAGAGAAATCTCAACCAAAGCTGAAAATCCGTTTGAATAACAAAGCCCCTGCTTATTTCCCTTTTCCTTCAATTATCTTTTCTCAATGTTTGCTTGTTTTCTTTTTTGGGTAATTTCAGCCCTCAGTTTTACTTAAACCTAGCTACATTGTCAAAAGAATTCGGTTAATTAAACCAACATAAATCACCTCCAGTGTCGTCAAGGTATTATATGCGATCGACCTATTATAGAGGGGGCCTATTTCGAGACTTTTCGTGTTTTTAGTGAAAGACGATCCGGCTCGAGATCCCTCGAGTTTCTATTCCTAAATTTTAAAAAGCTTTGAGTCGTTAAAGCTTTGAAAGAAGAAACAAACTTTTTTTAAATTATTATCTGTGCATGTAAAATATTTTATTCATTATTTACAGATGTAGATTTCTTTCTTAATCAAATACCGATACCGTACAATTTTATTACTAAATTACGATGGTAATTGCATGAATAATGAATATCAATTTCAATTTACATTAACATTTTCCTTTCATTCGATGAAAATTACCCAAGGCGATTTGTAAACTTTATAAGCATACTTCACGCATGTATGAGCTTTTGTCGAATTTTCCGCGATTTGAATTTATCTTTTATTCATGAATACATGCACGTCCCGCGGCTCATCGAGGTTTTCATCCTCGCCATTCGTCGTTCACGCCGTATTTGACGAGATTAACACCGGTCTGAGATTAAAGCAGTTATACCGAGACGATAGATGAAAATGAATTTGTAAGACATAAATAATTTCAAATCATTAAAAATATTAATATTAATGCTAATATTAATATTGTAGTAATTATACGCCTATTATATTTAACTGCAATCGTTTCTAGGAACAAGTTTTGCAAATAAAGAGAAGGTAATAAATATTTGGCAGTCTATTAGACAACAACTTTAGCGTATAAGATTCAGTTATTAGGGTGTGTTTGAGTGACAGTATGTACCTCTGACAGCTGTCAAAAACTTTCCAATTAATTTATGAGTGACGCGTGTCCCTCCTTTATAAGCTTCACCCTATATATAGAACAAGGGAGCGTGCTCCGAGTACATATATGCAATAAACCTGCATTTTAGGGGCACTTTGATCTTTATAAAATTCGCCCTGATAAAATTACTAATGAAACCTTCATTTTAATTTTTACCTGAAGTTAGCGAAGAGTTCGAAATCTAAGCTCGAAATTCAAGAATTTCATTTTACACAAAAAGTATTCAAATTAGACGTTTTTTCATAGAGCGAAATAATATTTAATTACAATATTTATTAAGTAAAGTAAAGAATTCGAATTTTGGGGTTGGATCCAAGGATCCAACACCCTTAAAGGTGCCGACTTCACAGCCTTAATAAATATTAAATCGGTATTTTTGAGTTTTCAAAGGTTTGGCTATATTGAAACTTTAGTTCGAAGAATCCTGAAGTTTGATAAGTTCTACAGGGTGGACTGCTTGAAAGGCGCTCATCAAACACTGACTTAAAGAAATAAACGGTAGTTGGTCCCAGCAATGTCATCAGTCTTGCAGTATTAGATATCTGATGCTATACTTTCTCAACAGATCACATTTATTTTCCTAACGATATAAAAATCGTCAAAAAAGTCTTTAAAAACCACATCGTCTAATTTTTTAGGGTATTTAAAAATAATTTAAAAATATTGAAATTCCTTAAGATCTTTTCGAATTTTTTAAAATCACTTAAATTATCTTGAAATCTCATCAAATTCCTTGAAATTCCTTGATATTATGTAAAATTTCTTGAAATTTTTTTGAATCGCTTAAAATATCTTGAAGTTCTTTCAAATTGTCTTAAAATCGTTTTATATATTTTGAAATATCTCAAAATCCCTTGGAATTCTTTAAAATCTCTACAAATATCATGAAATTTCTTAACATTCATTAAAATTATTTAAAGACGCTTAAAATGTCTCGAAATTCTTTGAAAATCCCTAACTCTCTTGAAATCCCTTTAAATTCCTTATAGAGTAATTTAAAATCTCTTATAATCCCGGTAACGTTGTAAATTTCTGCTAGTGTATTTTAATTCTGATATCTATTATGGAACATTAAATCGGTCTCTCTCATTAACTTCTTATCTTCCGATATTTGAAATACCTGTTTATCCACCTACATTCGAAAGAGATGCCGTAGCTTAACAGCCAGCAGCGAACTCATACCTCGCGAAAAAGCACTAGAACTCTTGAGAAAGACTATTTCTGGCGCCTCGCGTCGTCCAGATGGCTTGTGACGTCACCTGCAATCTATTTAAACGAACCTTTTGCAAATCAACAAAAAATTTGCATCCCTGGAAAAGTTCACATGTTATTTGAGCATTTCATGAGAGTAAAAATTCGAAAGCTAACATATATTATGATAATACTTGAAAAAATTAAAAATCCTTTCCAAATATAGAATCATCATCAGTATTCATTGCACATTAGGGCAAAAAAATATTTATTCCCGAGTTGAAAGATCAGACCTCCGAATAGTTTGTGTGCTGCGTAAACTTGGTGAAACAAAAAAGAGAGAAGAACGTAAAAGGTTCACCCCGGTGAAGTCACGTGTACTGCAGATGACGTTAATCCAGAAAAGGACAGAAAACGAACTGAACGCATTTACGATAAACTTAATCAATTCCTTGCCAACAATTATCACAAGGCTACTTTTGTCTAATGTAACAACGTCAAGTACAGGATGTTTGAAGTGGAGACAAAAGAACTGTTTTTCAGGATATAAAATGGCACGAGGCTGAAGTCAGTTCTCCAAGAAGAAGTATAAAGTGTTTCTGTTCAGTTGTACGATTTCCGCACAGATGTTTGTGAAGGGTTAAACAAGCTCTGGCAGAAGTTGCTTGTACGTAAATTTAAACATTGTTATTTTGAAAATGGCCACTGAACACGCGCACGTGTTTCTCTTAAGGAAAATATTTTCTGGAATTTCCCAATTATTAAATTATTTATGTTTTTATAGCACCGTCTCGGAAGTGTTCTTAAAAGCCTTTTTACAATTTAATCCTCTGTTCAACGACCCAGCTAAAATTGCTAAATTTGGGAATTTTCAATTTATATTACTGCAAGACCTTCATGACAATAATTTAGGCAAGATCTTTATGATAATACTCTGGGACTCATCCAGTCCCTAGAGTTCTTTACTACTACGAACCTTATACTCATCTTTACCGTAATTGTATTTCTAACCATTAAGCCCTTTATTACGGTCAAATTCAGATGTACACCCTGCACTTGGGTACTAGGCTGTTACCCCCACTTTTTCAATTTTTGTAAATAGGTACGATTTCGACACTTCCTAGATTTCAACTTTCAACCAGATCCTTTCGAACCTTCGACTGTATCACACCCTCTACTCAATTGTCAATAAATACAATTTTCAATTACAATTTAAAATTAACTCAAATTTATTTCGAAAACATTCTTACATCGGATTAGTTTTCGGTGTAAGGTACCTACACAACGGTACAGCCACAGTTTTCACAAAACTGGTTAACGATTCGAAAACAATATTTCAAGGAGTATTCGTAAAAAGACAGACTATTTTTTATTTCATTCCTATCCCGAAATAGAGTACTCTAAAAAAATGCTCGGGAGCTTAAGAATGGAATTTGAACGATTGCTAGAAGGAAAAACGAAATAGAAATTCTATCAATGGGTTCAGCACGAAAAGATTTAAAGTAAAAAAAAATGGTATTTTTTATCAGAAAATCAAATTTGAAACTTAAAAATATTTGACCACCATTTAATATAGTTATTCTCAAATTAGGGTTCCCTTTTTCATCAGTAGTGATCCGTTAATCACTTGACGAAAAAATGTAACACATGTCTGAGGGTCGAGTAAGCTTAGAGGACTGGATTTAAGATTTAAGACAAGGGTATGTGTGACTTAGGTGTTTCCTCCCTTGAAACTGCATGATCTGAGAAGTTCGCTGTGTCAGTGTGAATAAATTCTGAGACACTGGATTGAAATACTCGGGGGGATCCAGGATGGCACCTAGTGGAACTATATTTAGCGAAGTGCATTCTGGGGAGAAAGACAGGAATGGAGACGGGAACTCGAGGGAGCGGATGGCATAGAGTTGAAATAAGGGTGAGGTGAAAAGGGGAAGCTGAAGGGACAGTGTCGCAATTCAGCTTTGGACGTTTTCCAAATGGCAAATAGCGAATCTGTGAATTCTGGCCTTATGAATGAGCTGACCAACCAATCAGAGAGATCTTACTCTTGAGATCCGCGACACTGAATTATCCTGGCCGACTGATTAGATTAATGAAGCTGTGATTAATACTATTAGTCTAATCTTGGAAATGATACTATTCCGAGTACAATTCTCGTTTTGTGAATAGAACATCTCCTTGGCTTCAATTCTTCGCGACAGATTATGTCGTTAAGACTTTGATTCCGATTAATTACGGTAACTTTATATAATAGAATAGATAGAATCTTGAAAAGCTTAACATCTTGAACAATTTTTTTGACTAAGAGATATTTTAACGCAAGATTTAAAAAAATTATCATAAGCATTGTCGTTAAAAAGTATTTTGTTCGCGTACCAAGTAATGAATTTTCCCGAGAGTCTTTATTTCCTTAAGCGTCGAGTATTTTTAAAGTTTGTTTTGTTAGAACCTATCATTTGTTCTTTCTCAGTTGTCCTATGTAATCTGCAGCCCACGCGAAAGTCGGCGAATTGATTTACGTTCTTGATGCAAGACTTTTATGCAAAAGAGCTAGAAGCTTCAACAAAATCACCTAAGATTTTGATCATCCACTGATCCGCTTTTATCGTTCAGTTGTGAAACGTCCGTTGGAAAGATGAAATAATCCTAGTATTTTAGGAGGTAAAAAATCGGTGATAAAAATTAGAGAGATGAATACCCGGGAAGTGGAACTAGGCCAAGTCGTTGAGCTTTTCTCAATTTGAGATCACAACAAAAATTCGAGATGGTCGTAAATTAAAATCGCGTGATTAAATTGAAACACGTTGTTTAGATTGAAAAGATTAGTTACTTTGTTAGTTGCTACTGCCAGTGGGAACTCGTGACAAGCAACGGAATGTCTCCTCGTGACTACATAAAATGTTAAACTGCATGCATTTGAATGTCGCGAAAAATGCAAATTGAAAAGAACGGCGTAAAACGCTTTGGGAATAACAAAAGCCTTTCACTAGTTTGGTTTTAAGGACGCACTCACTACTGACTACTGTGTGGCGTCTCTTTTGAATTCGCATGAGATACTTACTATGTCATTATGTCAAGCGATACCACTCACGACGATTTATCTGAGTCGCATAAATTTTATACGACACAAATTGCTCCAAACACTATATTCTAGTTATTGATTGCAATTCAGAAGAGAATTAAAAACATAAAAATTAGCAATAGTCTACTCTTACAAAACAAATTTAAAAAACTCGGAAAAAATTACTCAACGAAATTAGCTTTCGAGTTGTTGAGAGTCAATAAAAATTTCGGAAAGTAAAGTGATTAATTAAGTGTCTCAATTTCTGAAGAACTATTAATAAATATTCTCGTGATTTGATAGTTTTCAGATCAGAGTGCTTTCATGGAAGTTTTTAATTAGAATTAGTTTATTCTGGATAAAGTTTTAATTGATTTCTTTTCTGTTCTAGATGTGCGAAATCCGGAAATTACTGTAACCGTCGGTGAGAAACTGAATATAAAATGCTCATCGTACCCCCAGGCGGAAGCTTCTTGGTACAAGAATAACGAAATCCTGAAAACAAAATTACCCAGAATTCGAGTGATAAAGCAATCGTTAAAATTCAAGTATGTAGAAGTGGAAGATTCGGGAATGTACAGCTGTCGATTGGAAATGAACACGAGTCTAGAATGGCGAAATGTTTCGATTCGAGTGGAAACACTTCAGAATGATGGTTACCAAGACGAAAATGAAAAGCTGGGTACTGTTCTGGGAGCTCTTAGACCAGAAGAGGAAACGAATGAACTCGACTTAGAATCAAGAAGTAAGAGATTAAAGATTACTATTATCTATAAAGATATTGGATCTATATTCGAATGTTATAATTATATATTTCTTCTGTTCTATTAGTAATTTTGTATGAATTTTTCTAAATCTAAAAGAAACTGACTGTAAGGTTGTTTTAAACCAGAATCTTGATTTTTAGGTATGCCGGAAGCGCGGTCGCTTTACCTAGAAGCGGAATTCGAGAACACGAAGGACGAAAACGAAAGAGAGGAAAATGAAGACTTTGAGGAACATAACCAGACAGCACCGGAAAGTGCACCAGTATTCAATAAAAACGAGGAAATTCACGGTTTGGTCGTAAAATCTACGGGAAGCACATTGCGACTGAAATGTCCAGCTGCTGGAAATCCTCGACCAAACATCACATGGTTCAAAAATAACGAGGAACTAGCAAGATCCCTTAGAGTTATTAAAAACAGATGGAGTTTAAAGATGGAAGACCTCGCCTTGCAAGACGCTGGGAATTATACCTGCCGCGTTTGTAACCACCTTCGGTGCATCAGTCACACCGTCAAAGTTGACGTTATTGGTGAGTAGCAAAACTTGTTGTCAATAAGGTGCGAAAAACTCAAAAAGTTTCACATTGTTAAACGTAAATAGACACAGAATTCTACATAAGAGAGATAGAATTTACATAAGTCACATTTAATTTGCAGATCCTCCTGAGGGTTATTCAGAATCTGATTTGGATAATGAGAAGCTGGACAATGAAAGAGACGGCAACAACAGTCCGGGCGAGCACAATAAAACTTTGCCCGAGACTCCACCGATGTTTAATAAAACCGACGATATGCATGGAACGGAAGTAAAGCCGGCCGGAAGTATGTTGCGCCTTAAGTGTCCAGCTGTGGGCAATCCTGGACCAAACATTACGTGGTTCAAGAATAACGAGGAGCCTAAGAGAACTCTAGGAACTGTCATCAAGAATAAGTGGACTCTGAGGCTCGAAGATCTTGTTATTCAAGACGGAGGAAATTATACCTGCGTTGTTTGCAACTATCTCGGATGCATCAATCACACCTTCAAAGTCGAAGTCATCGGTAAGTTTACAGCTGCAATTTATATTGCTTACAATTTATTGCCACTTGAATATATATTTTTTTAATTTTCTAAGAAATGTTAGACTTAAGGCGATTAAAGAGTTAAATCACCCTTACGAAAACGTATGACAGGAAAAAAATTAGTCATTCATGTAATTTCATTCCTGTCATATCTTATCGTAAGGGCAAAAAGCTAAGACCCAATTATGATATCATGGTGATTAAATCTTCCCTGATACGAAAACAGAACGATTTCCTCACAAGCCATACATCAACGAGGACTTCCCAAAAAATGTGACAGCCGTCCTCTACAGCAATGTCACCTTCAAATGTCCAATAGTATCGGATCTTGAACCCTTTATGCAGTGGATACGAGTTGAGGATTATCCTGGAGATTTGGAAGCTACACCAAAAGGGGAATTGCTCCAGGTAGATCCACTATTGGATTTGGTGGAGGTTCTGGAATCCTGTTTATCCTCCATTTCTGATATATATCCATATATTCATTTCTAATTTTTGTTAGGGCTTACGGAAATTTTTCCTGGTGAACAGATGTCCTATTTCCTATACTCTAGATGTCTAGATTCATTCTATCACACTTTATCCAGAGGCGTTGGTGGTGATGGTGGATATAAATGTTTCTTTCATATTTCAATTCTAACGATTTCAGAATTTCATCCCTGAGTTGCAGAATCTTGATGCAGAGCTGACTTTCCACTAAATAGCAATCTTTTTACTAAATACTTAAATCATGGTACATTAAGCATATAATGAGAATTCTCAAAAACTTGAAACCGCTTTTTTCATCACTGTGAAGTCTTCCGGTATAATTTTTCATTTTCTATTGGTGTTAGAAACAACTTTAAGGGTATTGTTTCCAATTTCTTCATTTTACTCATCAAATATTAGAATTAGATAATTTTTAGAGCACTGGTACAGAGCGAAAAAATATCTAATTATAATATTTGTTAAAATTATGCTACGGTTCAACATGGTTTCCGATTCGACTATATATTTATGGCCATGGCTTCTATTTTTCTATTGTGTCTAACTTAACTAAATTGTGAGATACGTCTATAAAACTCGGTGGTTGGGTCTCTTTTCCTCTAGAAACTGTGAAGCATCGACCAATCATGACCAGAGCTCCTGCAAATACAACAGTTTTGATTGGAGGCAATGCTACCATGAACTGCCAGGTTCTTTCGGATACACATCGCCACATTGAATGGTACCGCGGCTACCACACTGACATTAGCAACATCGAAATCAACCAAAGCTTACGGGTCGAGGTTAAGGTGGGCTTCTTGCAGTTCCATCTGCATTTGCATGCTTATGTTGTATTTTTATTTGCTGCATGTTTTTCTGCTTTTTATACACATTATCCCTGATGACATAAGCATATCTCCTTCGCATGGTCTGACTTCATGTCCTCGAGTCATACATTCACTTGAAACTAGAGCTCTGAAGCTTCTTTAATGTCTTGATATTCCGAAAAGTCTTTATCTCTAATACAAATACCCTAAGTGCTGTTACCTATGATACGATGTCAAAATATATGTCAAAAATCTGCCCGCTTCGCGGGCACATTCTCATCGCGCGCTTTGCGCTCCGAAATATGTACACGTCGCGCTTCGCGCTTCGTGTTGCGCGCTTCGTGTTGCGCGCTTCGCGCACTTTTGTGCCCTTCGTGAAGCTTGCGCTTTACAGGACGCTTGAACCTATATGTTTTTTTTTTAATTTAATTAAATTATATATTTTATATATATAATTTATATTTTTTAATTTTAATTTATTTTTTTATATTTGTAATTTATATTTTTATATATTTTTTAAAATTTAATTAAATTAAATTTAAATTAAATTAAATTACAGCTTTGAATGCAAGATTTAACTAATTTACTTAAGTTTCTATCGACCTTAAGGAGCACATTCTCATCAGGGCACTCGCGCTTCGCGCTCGATATTTGATTTAAACCTCGCGCTCCACGCTCGGCTCTATTTAACAATATTTTTCACGATTAAAACGAAAACTACTCATCCTATTGAAAAATGGCCAAAAGAGAACTTGTAGATCTTTTTAAGGCGAATAATTATGTTTCTTATCATTTTCTCTGCATCTCGCGTTTTTTGGCTCAAAATTTGAATTTTCGATTTTTTAAGGAAATTCAAAAAGTTGTTATGCCGATCCTATAGGGCGTTCAAAAAGAAACATTTTTCAGCTTTAGACTTTTTTTCATATCGTGCGCTGTTTGGCTTTTAATTAATGTTTTTTTTTATTTTTTTGGATTTTCAAAATGTTATAAGTCTTTCAATTTTCTTTTTACCCAAAAAAGTCATTAAGAAAAATTGTTCGAATTTTTGAGTACTACGAATATACGTCATTAGAATTTTTAGATTAAAAAAAAGAGTGGTTTCAAAATTTTTCAAAATGCTCCAACTTTTTGAATTTTTATCCAAATTGGCTGGCCAACGAACTTGACCTTCATTTTAGGACACTAAAAGAGTATACCAAAGGACAATCCAATCGGTCAATTCTTTCGAAAGTTATCGTGCTCACAAACTAAAAATCTACAGACAGACACACACACACACAGACAGACAGACAGACAGACAGACAGACAGACAGACACATTAGTAAAAACCTGTTTTTCGGGTTCAGGGGGTCCCAAAACGTAGACATTTGATAAAAACTGGGGGGGTGAAATTTTACACAAATCTAATACCTTCTCTGATGAGAATGTAAAAATCCAGGTGTGAGTCTCTCAATGAGTCTTCGTCAACCAGAGTCGTAGGGATGGAAGAACAATTATTTGTGACACGTATTTTGAAACACCCGGTACATATTTCGTAGCTCTCTTGATTCCCAAATATTCTCGCATGTACGTTTTTATATATTGCTAAACATCTCTCAAAAACCAAGGTGCACTGTCTGAACAATAAAAACAAGTCTGGTTTGATTTCTGGTTTGATTTTTGTTGAGAGAGACTTTTAGAGAGTTTGTTCTTTGTTATGCCAATTTCTGAAGATTTGTTAACTATAATCAACATTTTTTTTCTGCAGTCGGGTGTAGAGCAAAATCCTGAAGTACTGACGCTTACGAACGTGACCCAGAAAGACGAGGGTTGGTACACCTGCATCGCACAAAATACTCTTGGTGAGGCATTCAGTAGTGCCTACCTCCGAGTTGTTGAAAGTAAGTATACAAATATTTTTACTGATCAGTTTCTTCTATGTCAAAACTTTTTTAAAGTAAGCACAAATACCAAACTAATGAAATCCTTTTGCACCACCAGCTTTGGAGCCTCGAGTTCCTCTAACTGCAAGATCCCAATCATTACTTGTGAATATCCTCGCGGCTGTGCTGATAGTCTTCTTCGCGTTTGGTGGCATCGTTGTTGGTTACATATACCACAGATTAAAGCGAGAAAAGATGAAAAAATTGCTCGCTATTGAAACAGCAAGAGCTGCTGTGGTGACCCAATGGACTAAGAAGGTTATCGTGGAGAAGCAGAATCTCGTAAATGCCCAGAATGTTCAGGAACCACTTCTGATGCCTGTCGTGAAAATCGAGAAACAAAAATCAACCGTAACAACCGAGGATAGCAATGGCGGTAGTATTTCTGAATATGAACTTCCCCTGGACAGTGCCTGGGAATTGCCAAGAGAACACTTGGCTTTGGGGAATACACTTGGAGAGGGTGCTTTCGGCAAAGTCGTCAGGGCTCAAACCAACACTGGAAAACCCGGAATACCCGGAATTGTGGCTGTCAAGATGTTAAAAGGTAAAGAGAAAATGATCTGAATGAAAATAATCTTTTTAATAGCTTTTGCTATGCTTCTATGAATCTCTGTTAAAATATCTACTAAAATAAATTTCTATTTTGGCAGAGGGTCACACAGACTCGGAAATGATGGACTTGGTTTCGGAGATGGAGATGATGAAGATGATCGGCAAACATGTAAACATCATAAATCTGTTAGGAGCTTGTACTCAAGGTGGACCACTTTACGTTGTGGTTGAATTTGCGCCTCATGGAAATCTTCGCGACTTCCTTCGAGAACACAGGCCTTCTTCCGGATATGAGAAGACGATCGGCCAAAATGAGAAGGAGAAGAAGACACTCACACAGAAGGATTTGGTGTCCTTTGCTTATCAAGTGGCAAGAGGAATGGAGTATCTGGCGAGTAGACGGTGCATCCACAGGGATTTGGCAGCCCGGAACGTTCTCGTGAGCGAAGAGTACGTTTTAAAGATCGCTGACTTCGGTCTAGCTAGAGACATTCACTGTCACGACTACTACAGAAAGACAACTGATGGCAGGCTGCCAGTCAAGTGGATGGCACCAGAGGCTCTCTTTCATCGCATCTATACCACTCAGTCCGACGTGTGAGTGTACAAATTACTTATTCAGAATTAGACTTGACGTACAATATATTCACGTAATCCTATATATTTTTAAGCTTTAAAGAATAACTTTTGCTGCGGTTAGTTGAACTAAAAAAAAAATTCGTTGCCAATTTGTTGGAGTTAATGTAGATGTTTTCTTTCAGATGGTCGTACGGAATTCTGCTGTGGGAAATCATGACACTAGGAGGCACACCATACCCATCCGTACCGTCGGTTGAAAAATTGTTCCAGTTGTTGAGGACAGGACATCGAATGGAGAAGCCACCCTGTTGCTCGATCGAAATGTAGGTTTCAAATTTTACTGAATTATCAAAAATAGCGCGTAAAATGTTGTGTGAAAAGAAGACAAGAGTTTGATTTTGATTTTTCAGATATATGCTCATGAGAGACTGTTGGAGCTACCAACCGAACGAAAGACCAATGTTTGGAGAACTGGTCGAAGATCTCGATAGGGTACTAACGATAACCACAAACGAAGTAATTATATTAATTTATTTTTTCACCAAAAATAATTTTTAACTACATATAATTTCTTTTTATTATTATTTTACAACTTAATTTGCTTATTTAAGGAATATTTGGATCTGGGTCTCCCACAACTCGACACCCCCCCATCTAGCCAAGAATCCAGCGAAGCTGAAGACGACGAGGATGACGATGGTCAAGAAACATTTCCCTACTTGTTGTGAGACTTTAGTGAGTTGACTTGAGAAATTATTCTTGCAAAACCTACGTCCAATCGAAGAAAAAGCGACGAAATAGAAAAAAAAAAGAAGAATGAAGATAGAAGATGGAAGATATACGAATGGAGAAAAGTACGTTAGATTGTGTTGATTAACAATCGACTGATGTAACGAACACGCCAAATAATACAAATCAGTATTGACCAGAATTGTATAGAATTGTATAGAACTTAAGAACTTACAAAAGCAAAAAAAAACTCACTTGGAACAAAGTTATCTTTTTAAAGATTTAAAAAGATTTATTGAAATTAATTATCTTCTGTAGGTTCTTTACTTAATGTTGTGCCATGAAAAGTGCCTTGGTCTTTTATGAAAGGCAATACCGATAAACAGCGAAATTTCAGAGTTTCATCGGATATTTTTGTACAAATCTAAATCGCCCTAAGAATTAAATTGAGCGGAGTATTTTTATTGAGTGGACTTGGAAAAAAATCAATCATTAAATTGGGACCGAGTCAATTAATCGCAGTCACCATTGTCGATGACGGCGAAAAACTGCGTTTGTAACTAGTCAATTCATACTCAAGTTTTTGTACATTGATAGAATATAAATTTTAGAAGTATTTTTGACGGTTCTACGTGAGTAGACGTAGTTGTTTATTGTTAATTTTGTGCATTATTTCCGTTCTTGGAAAATGGAAGTTGGTGGTGTAATTAGAGAGCCGTTAATTAGAGATAGATAATTCAGTATATATTTGTAAATAGTCCGCCGTCTAACGAATGGAAATATCTTACTTCGTGACAGCAAACTTGGCCAAAAAGTTACGCAACATATCTACGAAACAGCGTCTGTGCAACAGGGTAACTTTGTATCTATACAAAGGCTACGTTTACACAGAAACCTCTCTTAATTAGTATTATTTATTTCCCGAAATTGAATAATTTTGAGTAAAGTTAGATTTGAAGTTGTATATTTAACAATTATTTTTGTACAAAGAGAAATAGTTTCACTGTTAAACAGACTCTCATATCAGTAACTCTTGATATAAAGTTTAAGAATTCTATATAAAGATTGTATAAATAGAAGTTAAGAAAAATACTTAGAGTTAGATAATTTATTCTGTGTAAATTAACTATTGAAAATTTGTAATATGAAAATTTTTATACATAACTTAAGATTACTGTTGTAAGGCTGTAATCCTAAACGAAAAAGCGTACGTTTGTATGAACAATAAGAGGTGTTATAATTGCTTGACGAAATAAGCGGAAGTAAGGCTAGGTTCTAAAATTGTGTAAATAATGGTAATATTTTGTGTATTATTTAAAAACAAGCCAGGGACAATCAACACTCAAAAAGTAGCCAGTAAAACAGCTTTATATAAAATATGTACGTAAAAAACGTCATGTCCGTGTAAAGTTATTGTATCGTGAGTTGAAACTCAAAATAAATTGAATTTATACTCATTTAATCGATATTTAATTCCTGCTTCCCTTCTCGTCTTTTAAGATTTAATTCAATAATTCGAAATTTCATTTTTTTCGCCTATTGAAAAGCTTCCCTTCTATTTCTGGAAGCTATTTCTATTTCTGCTTGTTTTTTTCTTCATGACAAGGAAGAGACAAATTCTTTTTGAAAATTTAATTTAGTTCGAAAAATATGTTGAAACACTTAGTTTGAAAAAACTATCATCCTTATTTTCAATAAAATGTGTGACTAAAGTTTTGGACTTGAATTAATTAGTTTATTTGAATTAGAATTAATGACGAACTATGATCAGATATTTAATTAAATTTTAATGAAATGAAAAAACCTTTCTATTAGAAAAGATTTCTAGAGCTGGACAAATTTTAAGTTAGGGAACAATAAAAATTAATATGTACAATGAACTACGGTTGTGCGAATTTTACTTGAGGATTTCTCGAGATTTGAACGTTTTTTTCTAAACTGTAATCGCGATAATATTGGAATTAAATTGATTATTTATTGATATAGAATTAGAATTAATGACGAACCTTTTTGACTAGAGATTTAATTTTCATTTGCACTTCAGGACATCGGATTTGCAATCCAAGTTAGTATATATATAGAAGGGAGTATAATAGCTCCAATTCGTACTTCTATATGGAACATCAGAATCATTTTTTCACTTTATCACCGCGACACTCCCGAGAAAAAAAAATTACTTGAAAAAATTAATGAATAGATAAATCAGGTGTAATTATTTTTTAAATTAGCAACACCGCAACACCGAAACGTTCGCACTATATTCATTGAAATAGTCTCTCACAATCACGCGCACGTTTACGACTGACCCAACTCCCAACTGACGAATCAACATGGAAATGGAAAAATGGAATGGAATCAACAATATGAATATTGAAAACCAGTGTAGCCAAATTCCAAAAATAAAAACCAGGAAAAATGAAAAATTTTCATAAGACCAAAAATTTCGTATAGAATTTTGAATTTGTGATCTACAGTAGTGCTCTGAATGGCTGCAAGCGACCTTATTATATAAATATTATAATCAAAGATATATAATCAGTTTGTGAAAGATATATATAATCAGAATTTAATGAAAGGTATGTATGATATATGTATGTAATTTAATATTTAATCCTCCACCATCTACCCTATACACCCCCTACCAGGGTTGCACCAGACATTTACATCCGTAACTCGGACTTTTATATGTATAATACGTATTTTACGTATTATACGTCAAAAATGTAATAAATGTATAAAATGTCTGATTTAAAGGGAGGGTGGGGGGAAAAGAGCATAACATAACCTCAATTATTCAAGAATTAGGTTATGTTTACTTTCTAAATATGTAAGCGCAGTCGCCATCTTGAAAACGTAAATTACATGTAAAAAACTAGGGACGTAAATTACGTCAAAAACCTCATGTAATTTACCTAAGGCAAATGTCTTTGCCTAAGGTATATTACGTGTGCAACCCTGCCCCCTACACTTCGTGTCACTGAATTTTCAAATTCAGCCGTTAGTGGCGTTGTAATCAGTCCGTTTTGTTGTCATCGTTGTCATCAGCCACATTTACAAATATAGCTTGTTTTTATAGAAGTTTTGTTAGACTGCTTTTCTTTAATTAAAACCGCATGTGCCCCGAGAAGAAACTGAGATGCCCTACGCATATATAATTAGATTAATGAGAAGCCAGCGGAGCAAGTGAAAAATTTAGGAAAGTTGCGCCATCCTCTTGAGGTTAGATTGCTGTATGTAACCCACTTTTTTAAATAAATTCTACTGATATAAAGTGAAATTCAAGAAGTGCAAATGATCTTATTTAACTTATTAATAGTTAAAAGGTCAAAAATCTAAAAAGAAAATATCCTCTTTAGTGAGAATATAAAATTTAGAATTTCGGAGCACAATTATTGTGACAGTTCTGGAATAATAAGTTTTTTAAATAAATTCAGCGCATGTGAATGTGAATTTAATTTTGGATGGATTATTATGCGCCCTTTATTGACAGCATATTCTCCTTCGATTTTAATTTGGAAAAAGGCAATTTCTAAATACACTTGAATTCCAATACTTCAAAATTTGACTCAACATTAAAAAGATTTTTTTCTGAACAGTCAATGCTTAACTTAATTTGAACCTTTCCTGTTTATATTAGGATTTCATCAAGTTAAAGTGTCATTAAAATCATTAGGATTTCCCTGTCAACCTAAGGGCTAAAAAGAGTCTAATAAATTCACAATTCAAATAACATAATTCAGCTTACTATCTACCCTTTCAGGTGGTAAATTCTGCCGTTTAAATGGTGCTCACTGGTGCCATGGAGAGACGAATCAAATTAAAAACACTAAATAGTCATATAACCTGCAAAATATGCCGCGGGTATTTAATCGACGCAACCACTGTGACCGAGTGCCTACACACTTTTTGCAAGAGTTGTTTGGTTAAGCATCTTGAAGAAAAACACACTTGCCCAACATGCCAAATAGTTATTCACCAATCTCACCCTCTGCAATATATCAGTTTCGACAGAACTATGCAAGATATTGTTTACAAGCTAGTTCCTGATCTTCAAGAAAGTAAGTCACATCGAGAAAGCTCAAATGATGTTAATTTCCAATTTGAAAATTGATTTAACTTCACTCTTTGCAGATGAAATCAAAAGGGAAAGAGAATTCTACAGAGCTCGGGGCTTGCCTTGTCCCAAAGACATTTTGCCAAATACTGGTGAAATGGAAGAAGAAAAATCCGCGGCAGATACACATGCTGAAGCTGATTATCACAGAGCGGATGAACAAGTATGTACTTACTTTAAAGTTTTTATTTTTTATGAATTGTTAAACATTATACGAAACTAAATTGAATTAATTTAATCCCAGGTCAATGTATGTCTGGAATGCGTAAATGCAAGCTTGAAGACTCTGAAACGAAGATTTATCAGATGTTCTGCACAAGCTACTATTACTCATCTAAAGAAATTTATAGCGAAAAAAGTGCTAAATGGAATGGAAAAGTATCGTGATGTAAGTATTTTAGTTTTATCGTTAATTTTATTATGAATTCATTTCAAATCACTAGTATGGAATATTATTGCTATGAGAAATTTTCATCTTAGTCTAGAGAAATCTTACAATAATAATTTGTATTTTAAATTTGTAGATTGATATTTTGTGCAATAACGAACTCCTAGGGAAAGACCATACGTTGAAGTTCGTTTATGTGACAAGATGGAGGTTCCGGGACCCACCTTTAAGGTTACAATACCGACCACGTATAGACATATAGAGGAACTTTTTAATTGCGGGACAAGTGATGGGAAGAAGAATCTCCTGTCGTGCTTTCTCTTATCTCCAATTCCATTCGTCTGTCATTTCATGTACTTATATGTATGTGTTCTTCTCATATATCACACCCCAATGAATTATAAAAAGGAGAATTTTGATTCGGCAAATTTAAGAAAGAAACGAGTTTGGACACCGGCTTTGGATGTGAGTATCAAAAGCGAACCGATGTCATCACAATGTTTTAGCAAATGTATACAGTAAAAATTTTTTTGAACCGGCCATAGCGTAAAGTGTATTTATGCTTCAACATAACTGGTTGGAAAAATGTTTTATTGTATAAGAAATATTTGATAGTTCATAGCTTAATATATTTATACTCGAGTGTTTTGCTACTCTCGTTTCAATATGATTTTTGAAGACAGATTCTCAAGATCAATCTTGGCTTTTTATCCTCACGAGCGACTTAGTCGTTTTGCTAACAAGTTCTAGTGAGAAGAATTAACATATTTGGTTTTATCTACACTTTACAACCTAAGAATGAAATGAATTTTTATTTCTAAGAATTTTGTATATTGATTTTTTTTTTTTTTTTTTTTATTTTTGATTGATTTTTTTGATTGATCAATTGTCTTCGAATTCATGATTTTTAATTAATTTCACCCTAAAAAAATTGACCATTAGCTTTTGAAAATTTTTGACAAATGCGCCATGGAAAGACTTTTTTTCACACATTATATTAAATTATTGTATTATATTCCAATGTTTTGTCTATTACTATTAGTAAAGAAATGAAAAAGTTTACATTTCTAAGTATATAGAGATTAATTATGTAAATGTGGCTGGTGCCGGGAAACATTGAGACATAATTTTTCTATGTTACCAACCTTTTTTAATAAGAATACATTAAAAAGTGTTGCACATAATTTAACACTATTAGTTTAATTTTAGTGAATAAAATAACTTAACACTGGCATTAGGTATTTTATTAAGTATAGATTCTGTCTGATTGACTAACTCTTGTGTTCGAATGTAAGAAAGGAATCTTCCCTTTTCTTCCACTAACAACCGCGTTGACTCATACATCTAACATAAATAAATGTTCGTGTAATTTTAATTTTATCGACTACTGTATATAAAATATTTTTGACAGAATTTTGAATCTATGCATACCCGTTTCGACATTTAAAAATATAGTTGCTATAAGGCTGAGCGCTAGAAGGTGAATATTTTTACCTTTATCTTTTTACGCACCGTTATACAGATGGACTTTTGAAAAGTAGAATTTCGTTTCATTTAAATTAGAAACTGATAAGATCAATGAAAACTTCCTGTATATAAATGATTAGAATTTGATTGATTGTATACATACATAAATTTAAAAGTTGACTTTGCAGCTACGGGAAAAAATAATATTATAGAAAATATTGTTCAAGAAAACAGTTTCGAGACTGAAATGAAATGATTAAATATTACAGTAAAAGTCCATCGATTGGTGATTTGAACTTGATATTTTGCTCAAAAGATTTTGCCGAGCAAGAGAAATATTTTCAAAGGTAAATTTGACAAAAATGGGATTATCTTATAATAGTTGCAAATGGAACTTTGAGCAAAATTTAAGACAGAATTTATCGCTTGTAGTGAATAAATAAGATGTTAAAAATAAAGTGTGATTGTATATATTATTAGAGAAATCGAAATAAATTTGCAAGTAGCAGCATACGAAATGGCTTGTACTGTATGTGCACTGTGTGTGTATTGCTCTAAATTATTGAATAAATATGTTTTATAAAGTAATATCTTAAAATAGTTTATTTCAGCATTTTCTTAAGTTCATTGGTAATATTATTGTCTTATAATTTATCTTTTTGAATTATAATAATTCATTGTTCAAAAAAGAATCAGAATACAGAACAAGAAAAAATTGAATTCAAATATTTTTTTAGTACCTTTCTAAAAAAAAACTGATTTATAGGGAACGATTGACGAATTGAGTCAATTCAATTAAAACCGATTTATTAATCGGATTCAATCGGGTGTGATCCTTTTGGATCCGGCGATTAACAAATCGAATCAATGAAATCAGTCAATCGTTTATCCCAATCGGGCCCTACCAGTTTTCCTGAAAGATTCGTCAAAACACTTTCTTCAGAAGTGAGCAATACTACACTTTTACTCTTCAACTTTTCATTGTTTCCATGGAAACCGCGTCAAATCCTGTGCATGAGTCACTGTCAAATCATTGACGAACTCAGCCGAAAAGTACCGAAACAAACCGAAACCATATATATATATATATCATATATATATGTTGAAAACACTAACTCGACTGGTAGCCACCTACAAGTAGGTGGCGCAGTTAATCCCTTGCCGCATCTAGGTATGTACATTATCTTTGCTAATACCTTTGGTATATGTACGTAACAGCCGTAACAGTGTCAGCGTCAGCGCGTCAGCGTCAGCTGGTAACATAACCTCAAAACTTCAGAGTGCATTGCATTTGACGCAATTTGACGTTTTCAAGATGCTTGAACATTAACATTTCCATTTCTTCTCCAAAAAATCATCGAGTTCAGCTTTAGTGCAATTATTATTAAGACAAAATGGGGAACCAACTGGTAGGAATCGCTCCGAGTCAAATATTTCCGGTGGAGCACTATTTAACTGATCACAGCGATTTGCTTTTTGACATTAGGTAAGAAGCTAACAACTCTTTTTGTGTAAAACTAACAATCTATTCTTTAAAATCCAACTGTATTCTTAAAAATAATTTTTAGATGGCAAACTTAACTAGATTATTTACATTCCATGTAGGAATTTTTATTTAAAAAATTACACATTGTTATGACGTATGGGAAACGACAATAAAATCTAAAATTGTCTTTTGTAATTAAAATAAATGCACGATCAATCATTGTTTTGCAGACTCTGAACCTAAAATCATATTTATATAAAAATTAAACATCTAAGGCATTAAATTATGAACGAATACACTGCAAGTTTTTAAAGTCATTCCCACTGGCAAAATATCTCAGTTACAAATTTCACATTCTTAAAATGAGTACATACATACATACAAATAAGTTATTACATTATTATTATTTAATTTATAATTTCAGTTTGGGTAGCACAAGATTTTTTAAAGTTGCCCGCGCTCGCAGTCAAGAGGGTTTAATAGTTGTTAAAGTGTTTGCTATTCATGATCCGACTTTACCTTTGTCTACTTATAAAGATAAATTGGAGGAAATTAGATCGAAATTAGCATCCGCAGTTAATTGCTTACCATTTCAACGAATGATAGTAAGTCGTCTATAATTTATTTTATCTAATAATCAATCTACGGACTTTCATAATTTCTTTTTTAATTCTTAATTGGCAATAATAGCTCACAGAAAAGGCTGGTTTTATAATGCGAGAGTACGTTAAGTGTTCTCTCTATGACCGTATCAGTACCAGACCATTTTTATCAAGTATAGAGAAAAAGTGGATTACATTCCAAGTACTTTATGCACTTAATCAAGCACACAAGGTAGGAAACTAAATCAATAGAAAGGTATTGTAAATTAACTATTCAATTTAAGCATCGAAATTAAATAACTATAATAATTTTCAGTTCGGAGTTTGCCACGGTGATATAAAACTAGAAAACATAATGATAACTAGTTGGAATTGGGTTTTATTAACTGACTTTGCAAGTTTTAAACCTACGTATTTACCAGAAGATAATCCGGCTGACTTTTCTTACTTTTTCGATACATCCAGGAGAAGGTGGAAATTAAAAAATAGATTCTTTCTTTTCCAAAGAGTTCATTGACTTGAACATTCATCGACTTTCTTGTAATTGCAGAACCTGTTACATCGCTCCTGAAAGATTCGTCAAAACACTTTCTTCAGAAGTGAGCAATACTACACTTTTACTACAAGAGCAGGAACTCAAGACAGGTGATCTCAATCCGATGATGGATATTTTCTCTGCAGGTTGCGCTTTAACAGAACTTTACAATGAAGGACATCCACCGTTTGATTTTTCTCAGCTTCTAGGTATATAAATTAAACAAAAATAATACAATATAAAGTCGCTTCTACCAATTTTATGTAATCAAATATTTATTTTTTAAAGCATACCGAAGCGGAGAATATTCGGCGAGTAAGCACCTCGATAAAATCGATGACGTAGGAATTCGAGAACTCTTAACTTCTATGTTGGAGAAGAATCCAGCAAACAGAAAAAGTGCAGAAATTTATCTTTCTCAGACTCGAAGGAAAGTCTTCCCCGAGTACTTTTACTCTTTTCTGCAATCCTACATGTTGATTTTCTCAGCGGCTCCGATTCTCTCTCCCGATGAGAAGATTAGTAAACTGAAAAGCGACATCGGAGATATAATAAAGATTCTAAAAACTGAAGAAAGAGAAAGAAAAACAAGTGAGACGGACAAATTAGAGATTGTTAAAATTGAGGTGAATATTGAATCTGGAAAGGACGATTCTGGACACAGTGAAGAAAATACAATAGTCGATATTGATAGCGATCAGAATTCCGATAAAATTGACATAGACATTAAAGACTCTAAATTACCTCTCGACTCGAAAATAGAAAGCCAAAGAAGCCTCGATGATCAAAACAGTCTCAGCGAGGATCAACAGAAAGAAAAGGGAGACAGCGAGAAAACCAAGGAATGCAGCAAATCCTCTGAAAGTTTAGAAGGATTGGTCATTATTACACAACTTGTAACTTCCTGTATTAGAGGTTTACATCATTCACAATCGAAACTTCAGAGTTTAGAAATATTACTGGAACTTGCGGAAAATACTTCCGATGAGACGATTTTGGATCGAATTCTACCTTATATCGTAAGTTACTTAGTACTTTTTATTGTAAATAACTTTGGTAATTTAATCTTATTACTATTATTGTTATTATTACAGTTTCAACTAGTTCACGACCCAGCACCTCGAGTTCGGGTCTCGGCGATTCACACATTAACTAAATGTTTATATCTCGTGAAATCAATTCCACCATCGGATGTAAACATATTTCCTGAGTACATTTTGCCGGGTTTGGCTCATGTAACACAAGATGAAGCAGTCATAGTGAGGGCAGCATATGCTGAAAATATAGCTCACCTAGCTCATATTGCCCTTCGTTATCTGGAAAATTCGCATGTCTCGAATTTAGGAAACAAAGAAGGCTCCAAACCGAGTTATGACAGCGAGCTTCAAACTTTACATGAAATGGTAAACTAACAAAGTAGATAGAAAGAATTGTAATTATTTTAAAAACTTTAGAATTAAGAGTTAATTTGAAACATCTCTTCCGTTTTTCAGGTTCAACAGTCTGTCTCAACGTTATTAACCGACCCACAAAATTTAGTAAAACAAACTTTGATGGAGAATGGGATCAACAAACTGTGTGTCTTCTTTGGTAAACAAAAAGCCAACGACGTTTTGCTTAGTCACGTAATCACTTTCTTAAACGACATTGAAGACAAACAATTAAGAGGATCGTTTTTTGAATGCATTGTGGGTGTTGCGGCTTATGTAGGTTGGCACAGCAGTCCAATATTAATGCCTCTTCTTCAGCAAGGCTTAACTGATCCGGAAGAATTCGTCACGACGAAAGCTATTAATGCAATGGCTACTCTCACGGAATTGGGACTTCTTCACAAATCTGCACTATATCCTCTGTTATCAGAGACTGTAGTTTACTTGGTAAGTAAATCCCGAAACAGAATTTTAGGCACACTTTATAAAGGTGATTTTTATTCTAGCTAATAAAATTTTGCAGGTTCATCCTAATCTTTGGATAAGACACGCTACTGTAGGATTCATTTCTGCTGCAGCAAGAACCCTAAATGTTGTTGATGTTCAGTGTAAAGTTCAAACAATGATACAACCATACCTAAAACATCCCCTTATACAAATAGAAAAGGAAATTTTACTCTTGGAAGCTTTAGTGGCTCCTATTCCAAGAGTGGTATATGACTCAGTGATAAAATACAACGATGTAGAAGAATTATTTAGAATTTTTGAACAAAGGCAGGCAGCAAGAACAAAAGCAGTAACTGGAATTGTTCCTCAATATAGTGATATGAGCAATATCCTGAGAAATGTAAGTGCAGATATATTTTTGTTTTTATTAAAAATTCAGAGTTTTTTATGTTTTAAAAATGTTCTTATCTTACTTACTAAGCAAAAAAATTGACTTTAGCTTTTCAGACGCCTGAGTTCAGAATTAATGACTGAAACGGTTGAAGACCAATTACTAGTGATGAAACCGCATTTGATTAAGATAAATAAATACCGAAATTCAAGGGAGGCGAAACAAGGAGCTTCGAAGACTGTAGATGGAAAGCTAGAGCTTAGTATATTGAAAGGCAGAATAAGTCATCATATCGTAGTTCTTTACCCAGATACGAAAGGAGATTTAGGACTTTCTGCTTTCAAAAAATTAGACCGTAGAACTTCGGATAATTCTGCGAGTTACGCCTCGATGAATCAAGAATGGAGAACAATGTTTGCTGCTCAAGATAATGTACTCCTATTATTAAATTAAAATGTAAAAGATACGAAAATTTGTAAAAAGACTATTTTTCTAATTGGTTGTTTTGTTTTAGCATATGGTTGTTAAACTCTCGGATATGACTGGAAGTACAGGAAGTCCGAGTCAGAGTATTCATGGGGGTGATATTCATTTATCTCCACAGCATAGTTTGTCGGACATGCACAGTATCAACGATCATTCTCTTCATGAAAGGTCTTACATACAATGTGAGTTTATTTATTTTTTTTTATTTTAGCATGTTCGTTTATCCAGACATTACTTACAATTGTATATACGAGAGGGAGGATGGAATTTGAATATTTTGATGCATGACCGATTGTTTTAATTTAATTGTAACAGTTGCAACGCTTTATGGTTTCGCAGACAGGTGCGCTCCGTGTCGATTGGAATTGAGGCAGCTTACATACAGAAAACAAGAACAACATGCTGCAGCTCTCAGGGCACAACATTGGGCAGATAACATAGCTTGGCAAAATGGTGAGAAGAAAATAGAATTCGTATTTATTTAAAATTTCGTTTCCTTCAAAATAACTTATCAGTTATATTTGACTAATTTTAATTTAAAGGTTCGAGATTGCTGCCTAACGGGTGGAGGCCACGTGGAGTTCTTGTGGCGCATCTTCACGAGCACAGAGCAGCAGTAAATCGATTAGTATCAATTCAAGACACTAGTTTGTTTGCAAGTAGTGCTGCTGATGGATGCATCCGGATTTGGGATGCAAGCAAAATGGAAGGAAGAAATATAGCTAATCGATCCAGGTAAATATTTTGATTCTCGAAATTTCCAATTAAAGGAACCTTGGCAGTAAAGACCAGAAGCAAGCATCATTCCTTAAATAGTTCAAATTTACAAAGTGGTCACTCAAGTCTTTGAAGAAGATTTATAGTTGTTCGTATTTTATTTTATTTCTGAAAATTATTATCAGAGGATTGATGTTCATTTTTTGTATTACAGACAAACTTATGTTCATCGAAGTGGACCTTTAGTTGGATTAACAGTCTGTGAACAAGGACAATCTTTAGCAAGTACTGCTTCTCAATCCGGCAGCGTTTTTGTTCTTCGAATCGAGCAGAATTCGAGTAAAATGAGTATCACACATACACGGCAACTAGATCTCCAAGTAAAATAAAAACATCCCTTTAAGAAAATAATAATTTTCTTTTCAAAGTTAAGCATTTTTAATCTAAATGTCTTTGTAAATTGATGTAATTTTTTTTTAGGAAGATGGCTGTGCTGTTGATATTCAATACCTGGATTCTGGTTCGCAATCAGTTCTAGTTTATGCATCTCTCTATGGTTCTCTTGTCGGCTGGGACTTGCGTTGTCCCGGAACAGTCTGGCGACTTGAAAACGATTTGAAACACGGCGTTATCACTTCATTTTGCGTAAACAATCATCAACAGTGGCTAACGCTCGGAACAAGTTCTGGAGTTCATATCTGCTGGGATATAAGATTCCAACTTCCGATTAGCAGTATAAAACACCCCACTGGTAAATAATTTTATGCTTTAATAAATATACAAATTTTACTTTGAATCTAAATAATTTTAATTTTCAGGTGCCCGAGTTAGGAAAGTAATCACTCATCCAACGGAGAATTCGTGGATCATTTCTGCAGTGCAAGGAAACAACGAAATATCAATGTGGAATCTCGAAAGTGGTTTTCGTCAGATGGTTCTTTGGGCATCGAGTGCCCCACCTTTGAGTCATTTACATGGCGGTCACAGCGTCTGTGCCATGCACTCTGGATGTATAGACCGTTCAGGATTTTTATTAGCGAGTGGTACTGATATGAGGTTAAGATTTTGGAATCTTAACGCTCCCAACGAATCTTACGTTGCTTTACCAGCTGCAAACGATGTTATCCCTCCAAATTCGTTAGCTTACGAGTGAGTGTATTATTATTATTATTTTTTTAAAAAATGTTTTGTATTTATTTTCGTTCACTTCAAGATAAATAATGCTAAACCATTTATTTATTAACAGACAAAGATTAATCGATGGAACGAATGTGGTGCAAGAGGTTTTGGCTGGAGGTGGACCTATACCTTCCACTGGCGGAAGTAGCATGAGAGGAAGAGTACCCGAAGAAGGAGGTCAGGGTCCTGAAACTCCACCCTCAGGTCATCATGACACCATTTCAGCAGTGGCCATGTCTAACACATGCATTCTAACTGGCAGTACAGACGGACTGATTCAAGTTTGGAAATGATTTTCATTCCATTTTTATGAGTGTACTTACAATGTCAAAAATGTACGTATTCATTATTTATTTCTACGAAAGCACTCTAAAGTCTTTCGCAATGTACGTAGGGCTTTTAAGTGCTTCATGCTGTGATTGTAACTGTAAATATTAAGATACATATAACTAAAATGTCGACTGTACTGAGCAGCAATGAAAATGATTTTAGAGCGGGCTCTGCCATCAAATAATCGTTTTTGGATGAAAAAAAAGGTATAAATTATTAACTGCAATATTTATACAATTAATTTTTTATATGAATGTTAGATTTTTAAATCTTGGACAAATCTTATTCTCTTAGACTCTGAACAGATTTTATTACCGTGATTTAACGAAGAAGATAGATTTATTCATTAAAATTTAACTAAACATCATTGTGGAGTTCATAGATTTTTTTAAAAAATTAAACTTACATTTTGAAAAATGATAGCCTCTTGGTTGTATAAAGTAAATTTGATTTTCTTAAATGATTTTTATGTAAATAATATACAATAGTAGATACTAGTATCATCGCATAACATGTATAATTACACAATTTGTAAATTCGTTTACATTAAAGGAACTGTCATACGACGACTGATAATTATATACTCATAACGGATAGCATAAAACAGTCCTATGTACAAAGTGGTTACAATAAATCATTATTTTTCAAAAATATTTCAGCTACTACTTGATTCACCAAAAATGCTTTCTTATAAAAATTATTTTGAGCTTATTTGTACCTCTGGAATGTAACTAGGACTAGTATATGTGGTTGAAGTTCTAAAGGTTCAAATGAACGAATTTTTGTATTTATTGCATTTTCAATTAGAAACAGTGTTAAAATATTGATTCATTTATATTGAAAATAATTCTACATGAAAAAAACTTGTAATGCTTATTTTTATTTTCAGTTCAGACAATATTCTCTGGATAAAATAAAATTCGGAAAAAGTATTTCATTCATTTGAACGTTCAAAATTTCTGATACATGACTAGTATTGGAACTAAAGTATTTCTTATTAAAGTAGATCTATCACAAAGAAATATTTTTTAACATTTATACAACTTTACATTATTGCAAAATTATTACTTGACACGTTTTTATTACCAGGGACAAACTGGTGCTGCAGGATAAGGAACTTGTCCTGGAAATGCGAAACCGTCTGGATTTATCGTTTTGCAAATTTCTTTCCAGCGTTCTTTTCCATTTTTGCCCTCTCTATGTCTCGCTTCATTTCTATAATATGGATCACGTCCAAAAAATAAGTCTAGCCATGGTGCACCCAAAACGCAGACAATTAAGAGCAAAAATACAAAAACTGTCTTCATTTTATGTCATTAATTATGAGGAGACGAATTTTAATCCTGGACATAAGTGTCTTGGAAATCTTGTTAGAACCTCTTGTTGAAAATAGGTGATTTTGTTTTAACTTTCAGCTTCAAATTTCAACACCTAAAATAGAAAAAATAGCACGTGAAGAAAATATTACAATTTCCAATAATAATTTTTTATAATCAGGAAATTGCAAAGTTTAAACATTTTAAAGTTATGAATGAATTTTAAAAGAAAATTGAAGATTTATAGATACAATTGGGTACGCCGCCACAAAAAACTGCCGGTCAAATATGGAAACAAAAAATATGTTGACAACTGATAAAAGGATTTAATATTCATTGGAAAATTTAAAATTTAATCTATTAATTTACTTTCGCCTACTTTAGCTTATAAAATGTCGTATATTATGAATAAACTTCCAATGTAAAACAATTGTAATAACTAACACTGAATTGATCATCTTATATTCAATCAAATTATTATCAATGAAGCACCCCACGTGGAACTAAAACTAGAACCGTAACTCGTAAGATGCTAGTAACGACCCGTACAAACGATCATTGAACATTGCGTGCAAGTGAATTCTATCATGTTAAGTAAAGGACGTTGCATCATAAGTAGGCACCACGTCACACTATTTCATATTTTGGATTGTTTATACTTTCAAACTTCACACTTTCTGAACACCGTACCCGGATTTTGCACGATTTATTACTTGTTCACGGTCGAATGATTAAATTCACGGATCGCTTCATGGATAATTACTCGCAAAACAAAATAGCTGTTTCATTAAAACATTTTCCTAGGATGATTTATTATCCTCAGAAAACGTGGGAAAGACTTCCTTCAATTTGCAAATCTATTTCAGTTGGAAACTCATTTCAATTTTAGTAAAAAATTAATGAAAACAATTTTTAAAATATATAAATTCATTTTGTCAAAATTAATTAGTTGATTTAAATAGAAAACTTTTTGCTTAAATATTTTTACCCTGATAACTCCGCATATTAAAAAATCCAAAACTTTCGCTTACAGGATCTAAATTAAATTTAGTAATGCACTATCTCTTGAAACTCGATGTGTTACTAACTTTTGTCTTTTGCAGTGAAAAAGAAAAGAACGTGATCACGATTCCGTAAGATTAATGTAAGTTAAGAAACATACAACTCCTGGAATGAGGAGATGCTGGATGCTCACTGCTGTTTTATAGGAGACCTGCCCTACCGCTGAGAAAAATGATACGGCTGATCAAACTCACAAGTATTGAGATTTCTGTGGGGTCTACGTATGTGCAGACTCAATTAATGAATATTTCATTACTACATTCTGCTTTATATAGAGCTTGATACGTGACGAAAAAAGTGATAAGACAAATACAAAAAAAAAAAATCGATGAAATGAGACACTTTATAAGAAAATCGTCAAATCAATTAGATTATCAGTTCGATAAAAGAAGAGAATTCTTCACAAACTAGATTTTCTCGTTTGGCATGATCTACACAAAAATAATTACTGAAAAAATAGAAAAGAAAATAAAATACAAAAGAGAAATCTAGTTTGAATTGATGTGTGGTTTTCGTCTATTTTAGACTCGAGTTAGGCAAGAGGTATACTGATGTATTGCATTTACGTTTCGTAATTTGTAATTTAGAATTCCTAATTGCATTTTAAAAGGAATTTGATCCCAATTCAGTTGTAATAACTGGTTATAGACTTGGCAAAATTAATGAGGTTCTACGACTTATGCCTGACTATCAGGATTTTATTTATATGTTAATAGTCAGTATGTATTAACCGTAGGCTTTAAATAGGATCAACTAGATCTTATCAAGTTTAAAGAAAGTATTTTCTTGAATAAGGAAATGTAGAAGAACTTATGTTCGATAACTATTTGGAATGAAATATGTAAATTAGTTTGATAGTTTAATTAAATAAACTTGAAATAAGGAGGTGTGAATACTGATCTCATCTCGGAATTGTTTTCGTTTTTTATGCAAAAATCAGAGTTTCGCGAATGAGTCAAGAAATTGACATTGAACTTGAAAAAACTCGGGAAGGCCCTTTCCGTTTACACACGTGTAACTAATTTAAAATCATTTACAATCTTCTCACGATTCACCTGTTCACGTTTTGTTCACGATAATGCACTTTCGCATTATTAATTTCGTATTTCCTTATGACTCTAATGACATTTTATATATGGACAGTCGACTCTTTTACTTCAAAATTTAATTACAATTCAGATTAAATATTCAAATGTTCATTCTCAGAATAGATCAGGAAGTTTATCTTTTGAACATATTAAAGGCGAATTTTTGGGTTTGATCGAGAGTAATAAAGTTAGCATTTTCAACAATAATCAGAATTCCGCATTTCTTCGGCTGTGTAAACACTTGAAATTGATCAAAGATCAAGTCAAGCATGTCAGGGTCAAGCTCTGTTTCAGTCGATCTTGGATGAGCTGAATTTAGTTCGCACATAAAATTCTATCGGAGAATTAGCACAGCAAATGAGCGGAGAGCGATCAAGACAAGCTGGGAGCTAAATCTGTTTAGCACACATTACGATTCCGTCATTATTACACCAATTCCCTTTTACCGTAATAGTCACTCTCCTAGCTCTTGTACTATTAATAGTATTGGTCTATTAGAAACAGAGAAAGTTTAAGCGACGTTCCTAAAAGAAACTGCAGGACTCTCTAATGACTCGCTGCATTTTAACGGTAATGAACAAAAGAAAATTTCTTTGTCACTTTATTAGGAGTCATTAAAAATTACAAGATTAACCGTAAACACTGCTATCCAACGATAAGCAATTGCGGTCAGGGTCGTAAACTTGTTTATATCGGACAAAAGGCCAGTATATGATTTATAAACTCCCAGCTATGTCGATACTCATCCTATTTTTTAAAACTATTTAGTTTGAAAAAATAGAAAGGCTCGAGATGTAAAGATTGCTTCAACCAAAAAAGACTTTCCCAAATTAAATTTTTCTGGATTAGATTATCCTCTATATTTAACCCTACAATTAAAAGGACCCTTTCCATCAACCCTAAATTAAGAGAGAGGGTGACTGATTTAGCAATCCTAGGCTGGGGGATGACTAAGCTTAGCTCAAATTACTTTCTTCTATAATAATCTTCCTTTCCTCTTCTCGTGAAAACATTATTGCGTTTTATTTCAAAAAGGTTACTTGAATTCTTAATTTTAAATGAGATCAGTTTTTCATTCAAAATCTGATTATTGCTTCATACCCTGAAAAACAAGAATTTATAAATTATTAAAGTTTTGACAGTTACTAGAAATGATAATGAAATTAATATATTATAGCTTTTAATAAATATCATTACACTTTCATGTGTTAAAAATTTATATTTGGGAGGTATTGTTACAATATAAAAGACGTCATTCAGAAAATTACTTCGAAGTGAGTTGTCTATTTGATATGCCGAGTACAATTCTAAGGACATGAATGTGATACTAAGATCTGGGAATGACAAACATTCAGTAAAGAGCTTTGTTCTTTTGAACAAAGGAACCATATTGAATATATTTTAATATTCAGCCATGGTCATTGATATTAAAAGATTTAAAATAAAAAGAATTTACCTAAAAAAAGATAGAAAAATGTTTGATAATAATAATTCTAATTTTTACGAGAATCGTAAAATTCGTCGGGTTACTTTGAAAATTGAAAACATATTAATTATCTTTTTATTATAAGGATAGAGCCTTTTCATAATATTTTAATTTTAATTTAAGTAACAATTTTCCACTTTTGCTAACGAAATCTGAGATTAGATCTTTTTTCTATTCTCCGAATGTAAGTCATTCTTGTTAAATGCTGTTGTAATAACCAATTAATTTTAAGTAATAGGTTGTCTACCTAATTGACGCTCTTTAAAAACGTGAACAGCTTCTCTATAGTGATTTCACGAAGATTTCATTACGGTTTCACTTTACGGAGAATAATCTTCTCGTGTGTCATAAACGCAGTATCTTTTTTTATTTTTAGAACTTTGAGTATAAGATTCGCTGTATAATAAAATAAAAGTTTTATTTAAAGCTTAATTTTATATCTAATATGCAAGAAATAATTACGAATAGGGAAATAAAAAAACACCCTCTATCCTAAAAATAAAAATCTTTTTATCTCTTGTCGAAGTTTTTAAACAAATTTTTTAGGGGAGGATTAAAGACGAAAATAATTTTATAGATTTAAAGAGATTTTTTTTCCAAATTATGTATGTATATGTATCTCAGGAGGGAAACACGCTAAAAACAAGTTTATTTTAAATTTACTGAAAACAGTTTCGAGAAACACCTCAGAATTTAAATCTGCGTTTAAAATTGCGTAGCAAGCCACCTGATCAAATTATCTAAATATTCTTTTTTAGAGTCCTCACGATTTGTTCTCTTTGGCCGGCAAGCAAGGGTCTTCATGCTCCACATTCGTCAGTTCCGCTTGGTACGCGATTGAGGAAGTTTCGAAAGCGTGAGCCGCCTGCATCCGCATAGAATTTGAAATCGAAAACTTCAATTTTTTCACGCTAATGACTTGAACGTCTGCCAAGCGTGAGCTTAAATGAAAAAGAAGCAAAAAAGCTGATTGACGGATGCATTCGTCTAACAATAATCGGAGAAAACTTGTAACAAACCGATTAAGCAATTCATCTCGTGGTGCCTTTACGCCAAACAAAAAGTGCTAATTAATTAATCTACGGAAATTCTTCTTCAAATCGTTGGAACCAACTGTAAGAATTTATTTTAAATTAATTTATTAGTCGATCAAATAAATAATAAAAGTCGCACGGAAGATTCATTACCATCTGAAAAAATTATAATATAATCCTACATTTAGAAATTGATTGCAAATTTACTTAGAAAACTTATTTACAAAATTATTTTTTTACGAAACCTCTACACATAAGAAAATATTTTTAAACTTTTAGCTGTGAAAAAGAATTAATAATTGTAAGTGAATGGGTGAAATTCACACAGCGACTTTTATCATTTAATGGCTTGTGTTTCTTCTTTCTCATTTTATCTTTTTTTTTAATTTGCTTTTATTCCCCTTCTCTCTTTAACTCTTAAACCTTTCTACTGTATCTGATTTGTTGTAAACTTTTGTTTAAATTTATAAGATTTTTGTATCTGGCAAGAAATGAAGAGAATTTTGAAGACAAAGATTCAATTTCATTTTATTCGAAAATCAATAAGAAAGTCAAAATCGTACTTTTATTAATTTTTTGACTCTAATAAGTTAATTTATTGATAAAGATTTCGATGTCAGAAATCGAAAGCGTCGACGAAACCGACGATTCGGAGCACCAACATTCTAGCTTTTCACAGAAAATGAAAAACAGCATTTCAAAAGTTAAGCAGAGCATACAGAAAATAGCTGGTAGGTTTAAATCTTTCCCAGGAGAAGTTTTCTGTTGTAAATCATAATTGTAGAAGAATGCCAATAGTTGAATCCCTAACTTATTTCTTAACTTATTTTAGTTCTTCTGGTGGTAGTCTTTAAAACTTTAGTTGTTTAAAACATGTAAAACATAATGTCCTAGAAATATCAAATTGTTTTCAACATAAAAATTGATTGTAGAGGAAATGCAAGACGAAGTGCATCAACAACCGTCTCATATTATTCCTGAGCGTTTAGAATCCTTGGAATTTCAAACAGGATTTTCCAGACATGAAATTCGCAGATTCTACAGAGCTTTCAAGCAGCACTGTCCTGGAGGTGTGGTGACTACAAGTAATCTCAGGCCAGTCTATGCTAAATTATTTCCATTAGGAGACTCAAGAAAATATGCTCAGATTGTTTTTAACACGTTCGATGAGAATAAGGATGGATTAATCACATTTGGTGATTTGCTTAACGGAATAGCATCAATAGTTAAAGGAGATGCTGACACAAAACTATCTTGGATTTTTAGGTAAGCGATAACTAGACAAATTTCCTAAAACTCCATGCTAATTAAGTTGAAATTATTTTGTTTTAAAATAAAAATCCTTTTAATTTAATAAGTTAAAATATACTTCATAATAATATTCAACAAATACATCTTCCCCGTGGAGAAAATGAGTTCTACAGATTATAAAAATGACGATTTTTATAAAATAGTGGAATATTGACTATAGCTAAACTTACTTTCGTAATCAGGTTGTACGATTTGAACGGTGACGGACACATTACACGACATGAGATGTTGGTTATCATAACTGCGATTTATGAAATGGTAGAAAACACCCATTCGATTGAACGTACAGTCGACAGACATGTCAATCGAATATTTGAGAAGATGGATCTCGACAGAGATGGAATCATATCCAAGGAGGAGTTCATAACCAACTGTAAAAATGTATAAAATATTAATTTCTCTTATACTAAAGAAACCTAAAATATATTTAATGAAATCAATTGACGTCGAATTTTTTTACAGGATCAATTAGTCTGCGAGCAACTAACAATATTCGACGATTTATGGTGGTAATGCTAGAATATTAAAAAAATAGGATAATTCACAGTTTTAACCGTGTATATTGTGGTGTAAATAAAAGTTTATATTTTTATGAAACATTTATTTGAACCTAAACCTTTTTCAAATTCGAGAATTTTTTCTAGAAACAAAAGTTTACCTAAGTCTTTTTTGAAGAACGTAAAATACACAAGCGAGGAAAAATGCGAAAGCCAGAGCCAGTAAAGCCTTGTCTGTGATTTCTCGTCGACCATATTTTCCTAAGAGTTTTCCTGACTGAATAATGACTTGTCTTTGATCTTCTAATTCCTTTCCAGTTCCAGTGACCTTTTCAGAAGAAGTAACTGAAATCAGAGGATCATCTTACAAATTTTGCAACACAATTGTAATATGTAGAGTTACGAATTAATATTTTTTTAAATTACTTAGTGATTCCAGAGTGTCGGCACTTCTTTGCGTAGTTTCTGCAAGATGTCTAGAAATACTAGATAATTTATAAGTAAGTTGAGACGAAGTATCTACAAGAACCTTTTTGTCCTTTCTTTTTCGTAAAAAACTTTGTTGTTCTTCAGACATTGAGAGTAAGTCTGTCCTTGCCATTTTATCAATAACACAGGAACTGACAACATTTGCTTTCCGGAAAGCTTTCATTGTCGATGTCAGTTGACTTCGATAGTTTTCTACTTCTGCGAGCAATTCGGACTTTTTCTTGTCATTGAGTTCTAGTTCGGCTAATTCTGCAAGACGATCGATACTGGATCTTAAAACTGAAATTTTCGCTCTGCCATCAGCATTTAATTCATTTAAAAATTCTAGAGGACCAGTGCATTGTTGTATATCCTGCAAAATAAAAAGTTTCTTGTGCTCTTAATTAAATTATACATACTAATTATTGTTACTTATATAAAGGAAAAAAAGTGCTATAAAATTCAAGAAATCTTAGAATTATAATAAAAATTAAGACTGAACTTTTAGTAAAGATTAAGGTTAGAAAAATGAAATTTCACATAAAAAATCTATAATCATATTTTAATTTAACCTGTATTAAAGCTGTTACTTCTAGGTGAATTTTCACAATTTTTTGTCGAACTAATTCCACTGCGTGATCCCCTAAATTCATTTTTATTAAAAAATATGTTTCTTTTTTGACACTTTGAATCTTTGAAAAACGTCATACATCACACTCTTGAGGTTATGTTTTGCTGCGGTGATGTCAGCTGATGTCAACTGCAACCACTGCAACCTGCAACGAATCAAATTCCGGTGATTTAAACAAAAAGCCACGAAATTTGAGTATTTCGACAAAAATTTGTTAATTCAATTATATGTAAAGCTCTTTGAAAATATTAGGTAAATTAAATTCTACTTTTATACTTAAGAATTATATTAAATATCCTATTTTCTCAGAACTGAGAAATTATAAAAAGTGCAATGTGATTCTAAAAAATAATAAAATACGTGAAAATGTTTAACAGACTTCATTTATTACGTTCTATCACGTAATTTATGTATAATACAATTGGCTATGGTACAACACATGGCATGTTCCTTCGTATCGCAGTATCTTTTCAACAAAGGCAATTCATGGCTCAACTTTCCTGCTAATAAGAAACGTAGAACTAATAAATGTAATACTATAATAAATAAGATCACTCTGTTACTGATACTGATTAAGTCTGAGTTATGTATTTTCCCGTCAAAAACAATTGGAAAAAATTGTTTAGCGCCGCTAAGATTCTGATCTCATAAAGTTAAAAATCATCGATTAATTAAAAATGCTTAAATTCGAATTGATTCTGACGGTGCAAAATGCACAAGCACTTCGCGAGGAACACCCTAGGTTTTCCTACATTTGGTGGATTTTTATTAGAAATTCCTCCGAAAATTATTCACTGGAGGTTGTAAATCACAGCCGCTGTGAAATCGGTGGTCGAGCTTTGTCCACCCAAGTCTTTGGTGCGAACTTTTCCATCATTCAGGACGCGATTTAATGCATCCTTGATCTTCTCGGCGTAGCGCTTCAAGTTGACGTGGTTTAGGAGTTTCACGCCACATAGAATCATCGCTGTTGGATTGGCGACGTTCTTTCCCACTGCTTCAGAGTATGTATGTCTCGCACCCTGGTAAAAATTATAAGTTAAGAATAAACTAAATGATCCTGCTTGTAAAGTAAAAATATTATTTTCTTATATATAATTCTTACCGGTTCGAATACTACGCACTCTGCGCTGTAACTAGCACCAGCGACGACACCAGCACCGCCAACTAATCCGGATGCTAGATTGTCTACAATATTTCCGTATAAGTTTGGCATAACCATCACGTCGAACTGATGTGGATTAGACACCATCTGCATCGTGCAGTTATCGACGATCATGGGCTCAAATTGAATTCTGTTCTCGAAAGAATATAGTGTTTAGAGTTTATATCAACAAGATATAAAATATCATTAATCATTATTTCACTTAGAATAGGATTTGATTTAGAAGGTACCTTTTCGCTTACCTTGGGTATAATTTCGCTATTTCTTGACAGGATTTCAAAAACAACCCGTCTCCCAATTTCATGATATTTGCCTTGTGTACACAGGTGACCTTCTTGCGATGAGTTTTAACAGCAAAGTCAAAAGCGAATTTCGCAATTCTTTGGCTCTTCTTTCTGGTGACGATCTTTAGACACTCCACGACTCCTGTCACCGACTCATGCTCCAAGGCAGAGTATTCTCCTTCTGTTTGTTCTCTGATGATTACGCAGTCTACGTTTTGATGTCGAGATTTTATTCCTGGAAGAGACTTAACGTGCACTACATTCGAATACAAGTCTAGACTGTTTCGCAACTTCATATTTAGAGTCTGCAATTCTCCCGTGGAAGAATGATCTGGTGTTGCTAGAATTCCCTGAAAATTTTAAGATACAAAAATAAAGAATTAAACTATTAGATTTTAAAGAAATTTTTGTAACTGATAGAATAGCCGTTTTATAATGTTTACCTTTAAGCAAACGCCATTCCTGGCAATGCTGTTTGAAACTTGCTCCAAAGGAGCACTTAAAGTAGGATTAACTTCGGAAAGAAAATACGGTTCAAATTCAACTGGAACATCTGCAGCTTTGAAAACATTTTGAACCGCAACTACCAATTCCGGTCCTACACCGTCCCCTGGGATCAGGGTGCATTTTATCTTTCCCTGACGCTCGACGGTCTGAAAGTAAAATATTAAGACATTTAGGTGTGAAAATTTGGCTTTCTATTTGAACAGTTGTTAGATTTCATGCTTTGTGGCACAAAACTGACTAGAAAATTAAAAATTTTACAGAATTTTTTCCAATTTTTTTACGTATCAAATTAAATAATTGATTTTTATATTGAAAAAATTCTGTAGTTTTGTAGAACTTTAATTATGATGCCAATTCATGCCGAAAAATTAATTTTGATTAATTTTATATACTTGAACAACTTTAAAATATGAAAAGTTCTCCAGGCTATAAAATTTAAGGAACTTTTCAATGAGAATGTTCATGAAAATCGTCGATCAAATAAAAAATTTAGAATAGTGTAAGGATCGTCGGTTTACTGCCAACTTTTTCCTGTTAGTGAACATACAGACTCTGAAGTACAAACCGGCTCGCTGAAACAAACTGAGCCTACATGAAGGTTCCTGGACGACCCCTTTTGGGCTGCCTGCAAATATAAATCTTAATTAACAAATTAAACACATTAAAGACATATTTCAGTCAAAAAATTAGTTTAAAATATAAAATATTGTACACAAAGTTCTGAAATTGTGATTTCAAAATAATAAAGGTCTTGTGTTCTAAAACATGTTATTTATATAGTGACATAATTTTGAAAACTCTTTTAAAAGAATATGTGACTAAGGATGAAAAAAAGAGTATAATCAAATCTCTGAGTATGCGACACATATATTCTTTCGGAGTTAAAATTTTTAAATAACACTCTTTAAATTTTACAAACTCGCCTTATATCGACCCTATTCGTCTGATAGAAAAAATACGTGATATATTATTACTCAAAAGTAATTGTGATTAATAAATTAAATAAAGACCATCAGATATGTTCAGTGTCAAAATTTGATAATCACATACATAATTGGTACTTCTCATCAAATGGATTTGACTGCGTCACAAATTACTGAAACTCGGGCAATAAATTAGAGCAAAAACAGTGAATATTTTATAATTTAACTCGTGTTTGGAATGCCCTTGTAAAAATCTTATAGCCACCCGCACCAACATCCGTACTTCTCGATATCACTTTTGAGAGTTTAAAAGTACCTCGAGTATCTTAATTAATTCTAAACAATAGAAAACATTAGAAATTGCTTTAGATGAACTTTTTGTCTTACTTTTGAATCAAGTTTGCCTTACCTGGGAAAATACCTTGCAGACATTCCTCGCCAGTAAAGCCATTTTCCACGATGGATGCAAGCACTCAAGCAGTCGACAGTCGACAGGAACGTAGTACTAGAGATCCTAAAAGTAGAGTTGAGACAACTTTACTCCGATTTTGATTGGTGCAAAATATTGTGGGGTAACCGGAATCGGAAGTTCTAAAATACGCGCGATATTCAAATGAAATTTTTAAATTTCATCGTTGGCTTTGTAGAAAATCAAGAGAAAAATGATCGCAAAAATATTAATTAATGTTAAGTGAATAATAAAGTGAATAATACTTACTTTTAAATACGGGCATTTTGCAATTTACTAAAAATAATATTGTTTAAATAAAAGATACATACGTTAGATGTAAATTTTAACTTAATATAAAAATGATCAAATATTTAAATGAAGAAGTGTAAGGAAAGTAAATATTCTTAAAAAAAATTGAAAATAATATTTCAAGTGGAATATTATAATATATATGTATATTACCATGAAATTTTTATGTTTCAAAAATACGAGTAATAAGTTATTAGTTATCGCAAATAATGCCGGGGAAAAGATAAAACAGATTTATTTTAAATTATATATTATATTAAATTATAATTATTAATTATTATTATATTAAATTATAATTTATTTTAAAATCTGTATATAAAAATACAAATTATTAATTATAATAATTCCAATTATTGGAAAGTGGTGTGCATGGCCATACTTTTACTATCCGTATACCTTAATTTTATACCTATCGTATACCTATCGTATACCTTAATTTTCTTTTTCAAAATAACAACGATTATTTAGCTTCTTTTCTTGCACGGTATTATGGTATAAATCACTATAGATCAGTGGTATAAATCGGCTAACATAACCTCAATCCAGCACTCGCAGGACTCGCAGAATGCATAACTTTTCACCACGCAATTTTATTATATTAAAAAATGGTAGACACACGAAAATGACAACAGATAATAAAATGTATTAAAATTCTGTCAGTATTACACAAAATCACGAAGTTTTTTCATAAAATTTACCTTCACGAAATATGTCTACAGTTCAAATTTTAGGCGCTTCTGCGTTGACTTCCGATTCCGATTATCCCATAATCCAGTGGAGGGGGAAAGTTGTCTCAACTCTACTTGGATCTCTACGTAGTACAAGCAAAGATATTAGTACAAGCTTCGTTCCAAGAACGTAACACATTTTAAAGCCCTGAATTTTATTACATATATTCTCAAAAGCACTAGTTTTCGTTTATCTTCATCTTTTTTGAAAACCTAACCTCTTTTGAGATTACTTCACTTTTCCCAGGTTTAGTGAACTTTATTTAGTCAAAATCGTCAAAATATTGTCAAATCTGTCAAAAAAAAGGATTTTATAATTTTTAAATTAAGGCACTATAGTTAATCAACTACACTCCTGATATCCTCGTCAATTTTCGGCAGTTTTCGGAAAAAAAAAAATATGACCATGCGAAGAAAATGAAAGTATCTACATATAATCCTGTGTTTACGATTTTGTTTTTTTCTCTTTCCTCCGACTTTTGTTTCTGAAAAATGTCTGAAAACAAAGAAAGATAGTATCGCCATTATGAATTAAATCGAAATCTCTGACTTTTGTTTCATTTTTCTTTGTGAAATTCACAATTTTATGATTGAAAACTTACGAGTGAATCTGGAATTTGAACGTCTGGTGGATTTTCATACCGTGCAATTTCCTAACTTTGTTTTAATCGGAATACAGAGAAACAAATAGGGGGATAAAAGGACACTGACAAATGGTGTAATCTATTTTTGCGGGAAATCTCAGTGAAATTCTTTCCAGGTCGATTGAAGACGTTGGTCGACATCTTTATGGAGAAAATACCAGATCAAGCAGCAGCAATGCCGGAATCAGAGCCAGAGTCAGAGAAAAAGTCCCGTAAGTAAAGTTCATTAATTTTTATAAAGACAAAATATATTTTCTCTTTATTCTCTGATTTTCATATTTATATAATTTTTATGCAACATCAAGCTACATTTTTACACGCATTTGCTCTTCTAATTTAAAAATTTAATAATCCGTAGATTCGTGTTCTTTGTCTCATATCTTCATTTTTTACATTTTTATGATTATGATGAATTTTCAGTTTTTACAATTTTTCTTGAAATATTAAATTTTATTTTATTTTGTATAAATTGTGGATAATTCCAATTAAATTTGTGTTTCATAGTTTATAATTATTAAGGAACGTAGATTCGTTGAATTATAGATGAATTATTTTTGGTGTTCGTCGATATAGAAGTGCGTGATTTGAATGCTGATATAATTAGTAAAAATAAAAATACAATGAATCATATATACACGTAGGTGACTTCCTTATTTGTATAATGGACTTGCTATACGAGGATAGTATGTATGTACTTATCTTTGATGCGGTTTGTGTTTACACTCTCTCAAAGGTGAACTTCTTGTTCGCCTTCTTAGAACTCATATCCAAATGACCGTGAGAAAATATCAAATATTTAATTCTCAAATTATGGGAAAATAATTCCAATATGTATCAAGTTTGAAAATTGAATTATTTTTATATTTAAATGTTTCAGAAAATTATTTAGGTATCTTTTTCTTATCAGTAATTGATATCAACCGAGTTTTTCTGTATAATATATAGTAACAGGAAAAGAATCAATATATGTACCTACATTAAATTCAAAAGTTTAGCTTATTGAAAAAATCATGAATTTTATAATAATATTCATGAATTCTAATAATCACAGTATTAAATAGTGTTGGGAAAATTGGCAAAAAATTACGAATTTGTGTCAGGAACCAGACTTTAATTCTCGTATAAATGAACTAAGACTAAAAGTGATTATTATTAAGGCTGTTGGAGCGACGGAAAAAATGTTATTTTTTACTTTAGATTTTAAGACCGCAAAAAATACATGGATTTAAGTGCCGTTTGGCAGGGAAGTATTTCTCGATGTGAAAAATGGGGGTTAGTATCTGTTTTTTGAAAAAAATAATTTGTTCGGCTAAAATGGAAAAGTTTCGGCTAGGATTAGGTTTTAGGTTAGGTTAGCCGAAAATTTACCATTTTAGCCAAATAAATTAGTTTTTTCGAAAAACAGATACTAACCCTCATTTTTCACATCAAGAAACACTTCCCTGCCAAATGGCACTTAAATCCGTTTATTTTTTGTGGCCTTATAAAATCTAAAGTAAAAAAAATGACATTTTGTCCGTTGCTCCAACAGCCTTAAAGGAGTAGAGAAATTATTTTGATTCGCGGTAAAGAAAATTCAATCAAAATCTCTCTAAGATTTACAGAATTATTTTATAAGGTTAATCAACATTTTGGGATTCTACTGAAGAATTTTGATTTGTTTTTAGCCGAGGTAGAAAAAGAATCTAAGCGAAAGTATCGCCGTAAAGTCTGGGTAAATATGATTAGGAAGGAAGCCGTTATCCTTTCTTCTAATAATGCCCACCATAGGATTCCGAATTTTATTGGTGCAGTAGAGGCAGCAAAACGATTGAGCGAATTAGAGGTATTTAAGCAGGCTAAGATTATCGAGATTAGTCCGGATAAACCTCAGGAAGCAGTAAAGACTGTAGCTCTCGAAAATGATAAGGAGATTCTGGTTCCGAAACCAAGACTGAAGGCTGGTTTATTCAATCTCGTTACTCGTGTCACTGATTCTACTGGGGAGGAAGCAAAAAATATTGTGATGAGACATGGCATTCCACAAATTGAAAAATCTGTTGGTTTGGACGCAAATATCAAGGTAAGTACTCATATACTTTCATGTATTTTTTACCAAAAAAAGTATTGATTCTACCATAGCATACTTTTTTTTAGTTGAAATTAATCTTTTTATTTTTAATTACAGGTAGATCTCGTGGTTTTGGGTTCGGTATGTGTGACTCCTGCAGGCTACAGAATTGGAGAAGGAGAGGGATACGCAGATCTGGAATTTGCGATAATGACTAAGATGGGAGCCGTGAACGGAGACACTATCATAGCGACTACGGTCCACGACAATCAGATACTCGATCTTCCATCCAATCTTTTTGAAGCGCATGATGTCCCTGTGGATATAATCGTGACTCCAACCAAAACCATTGTAGTGAATCCAAAACTTAAAAAGCCTGACACGATCCTCTGGAACCTCCTGAGCAACAGAAGAGTGAAAGCTGTGCGAATACTTCAAGAGTTGAAAGAAATGGAAGAAAAGTTAGTATTTCTCAATTTAAGAAACTGATTTTCTTTTAACCGATTTTCTCATTGAAGAAATATTGGATAATTTATGACATTCCTTTTTTTTTAGAGAAGGAAAGGAGATCGTTTTAAAGGAGGATGATTCTGATCAAGAAGCTAATTTCGTAGAGAGGAGTAAACTTAAGCGAGTTATTGGCAGAGTTCGCCTAAAGATCAAACGCAATCTTAATTCCACGCTGGAAAGTGGAGAGGGAGACAAAGATAATAACAAAACGCGAGTTTCTAAAAAACGTATACAACAAAAACGCGGAGGTGATGGAGACAATAATGTTTCCAGCGAAGTACGTGAGATTTCTTATATCCCTTTTTTGTGATATTTATTTTTTATAGTTACATAGAAGTAATTTGTTTTGACTAAATTACAAATAATATTAATTAATATATTTTCAGACCGATAAAAGCAATGGAAAGGAAAGTCGTCGCCGTCCAAATTTTAGGTGCCATCGGTCCAATCAAAAATATCAGCTTGAATTTTCGGTGAAACTCTCGAATATCTCCTCGGACGTTAGAATACGAGATTTGAAAAACGCTTTAAATAATCGCGGAGTTAGGCCAAACGAAATTACATGGAGAGGTCATCGAGGCTTTTGCTACCTCCATTTTGGCAAACTTCGAAATGGAAAAACTGAGTTGGAGCCACCAATTCAAGTAGATTCCATAGTTGCGAATTTGCAGGAACTTAAACTCGGTAATGAAGAAGCCACCAATGATAAACAATTTATAGTCGTAGAGGCAGCAGCGAAACCAATAACGAGAATCGAGGTAACCGATGTGACATCGGTTTAACGTATTAGCTTTAAAAGCTCACTTTACAGCATTCAAGATTTACTTGTTTTACAATCCTGTTGGTTAAACCGATAATTTTGTTTTATGCAACGAGGGGATGCAAGGTTCAAATCTTATCGTTTGCTATTTTTGTTTTATTTTTAGTTAAAGTTTTGCATTGACTACAAAGTTTAGTTACTTATAGAAACAATGCTGTAAATGATGATCAAATCATTATTCGCGCATAGTATTTAAAGATACGTACGTTTTTCGTAAAGCACTGAGTTTACTAAAACAAATACTTAAAGCGTGTTAAGTAACTTATGAGATCCTCGAGTTTAACGTATAATGTATTAGAAAATGCTAGATGAATATGGTGCTTTTGCGAATTATGCGAATCGGACACTTATCTCGAGGCATTTAATCAAACAGACTGATGATAATAATTTTTAACTAATGCTTAAGGATAAGCCCTAAAAAAAGTCTAGAGCATCGCGAAAGTTTCTTACCTGAATTGAGAAGAGGACAGTCTATTTTTCTGAAATGATATTTTCAAAGAGTAGAGATCGAGAAAGTAATAAAAGCTGTTTGTGGTTATTCATTTCAGATTTTCATGATTCTTAGAGCAAAAATTCAGCGATACTCAAAGTGTTCATGACATTTGAAAGGAAGTAAAAAGCAATACCTTGTGATATTAACAGATATTATTTGTTTGCTAAGGTATAATTATAACACTGGTGATAATATTAGACGTATGAGAGTTAAATACCAAAACATTTTTTTATTTATTAAACCAAAAACCCTTTTTTTTTATTTTGCGTTCGTCGTTAAACTTTTCACTGCTCTTTCAGTGTAGTTTTGGTTACAATCGAAACAGAAACAACTTTTTAATCACTTATGAGTCAGAACTCTTTCCCGAAAATTCAATTTTTCTTCATGCATGTATTAGACTGAATTGAATAATTTTTCATTCTCATATAATATTGTCAAAACATGGGAGAAAAAGCAAAGGAATCCTACCTCGGTATAACTGGTGCCAATCAAAATATACATCATTGAGAAATTTCTGTATAAAACTAGCAGTGTTTATCGTCGTTAGAATCGTTCCAACCAAATACCCTGTATTTTACTAAATAAAAATACAATATTTAACGACTAATATTATGTTGTGCCTTTTCTGTATAATTCTGTAATTATCCCATACTATAGGAAATTAGTAATAATTATTCTATTATTTGATTATTAGGCCTAGACAATAGATACATTAGATTCTGCATTAAAATCGCTGTTTTTAATATTTATATTTCAAAAAAATTGAGTACAAAGACACGAATAAGGTCCTTTAAATATTTTTTCTGTTATTTTTTTTTAATTTATTATATTATCACTTGGTCCCCTAGAAAAGGAAATCGCAAGATATTATTTTTATATGAATTAGAATTAATTGAAATGATAAATTATAATTTACACTAAAGTTGTATTAATTAATGAATCTATTAGAGTTCTTTAACCAATTAACTCTTTAGTCAACTGAGGGCCTGGATGTAATAACGTCCTATTTTATTTCGTCAGGCAGCGTTAGCCCCTGGACAGTGGCAGTGGCAGTTGGCCCAGAGGCCAACACTGCCTGGCTTAAGAAATTTAAAGAACGTTATTGTAACCAGGCTCTCAATTAGTGTATAAATTTCTTTCATATATTTTGATAAAAAAATATATCTTTTATAAAAATCAGTCTTTGAAAATCTTGCGATTCCCGAAAAATTTCTGGGAAATGAAATATTATTATGTTTTATCTTAAACTTAAAGAAATATTCTTTAAAGAAGTTTATTTGAAGTGTGGTTACTTAAAATTCGTAGCACATTAATATTTCTTTGTATTTCTATCATTTAATATCTTTATTACAAACATCCAATTTAGAATTAGTAATCATTTTTAGGATTTTGAATTATTAATCCTATATTTTTGTTAAGTACAGACCCTTAATGTACAATATCCTAATAAGATTTAATTATATAAATTAAAATTGATATAAAAGTTATATAAAAGCGGTAACTCTATATATGTTCTTTCTCTCTTAGATGTATTTTTATTTTAAGATCGTTACTTCAAATCAAATTTGTAGCTATTGTTTAAAATTTGAAAATTTATTGAGAAGTTGAGATTCCACTCCGACAGAAAACAATCGTTCTGAAACGAAAAACAATTTCGTTTCACCAGAAAAAGGTTGATAAATCGAGAGTAATTAAAGATTAATTAAAATGAAATACGTTTTACCGTTTGACAAATTAATAGAACAATTATACTTGAAAAGGGATTGTAACGAAGTTTAATTAGCTATTCTTTTTTATCGTTAAAAGAATTTTACGCTTCTAATAATTTTCTTTTTAATGAAAAGGCTTATAGATGTCTCACTGGTTTGTTTGTATGGATTAATTACGATGTTGAAGGCTCTGGACTGGCATCAATAAAGTCTATATCGGACGACGTCGTCGCACTCTTTCGTCGATTTTGTAGAGGTGATGCGTTAATTCTTGCTTTAGTGTTCGACACATTGAGGCGATTGAAAGTCTTTGGAATTCGTTGCTGCTTTAGCCTGCAAAAAGGTCTTTAATAAATATGTTTTTACAGAAAGATGTTCCTCATTGTTCTTGATATAAAAATCATATTATCAAGTGATGATTTTTTCCCATATTTTTTAAAATACACTCATCTCCCGATCGAGAGCACCGCTCGGGGGTCGAGTGACTTCGATCGGATGGGATTAAAATAGCTCGAGCGAGCACTCTGACGTCACCACGGCACTGACTTCGCGAGCGCCGGCAATTCACTGTTGGCTGTCGAGGGACGCTCGGGGGGGACGTAGAATCAGCCAAGCGTGAAAAGTGCTCTCGATCGGGGGATGAGTGTATTCAAAATTAAAACTGCTTAATATTAAAATTAAACACTGCTAATTCTGACCTACCTCAATCTCTGCTCAGGAGTCTCAGCATTCATCATAGCATTATTCAATTCTTCTTCCCACTGTTTTTCCTTCTTTTCTTCTTCTATTTTTTTCAATTCCCAATCTCGATTGAAGGTGAGATACTCTGGTATATAGTCGAGTTTTTTGGACTCCAAAGATTTCACCTCGAGCGATCTAGCAACATCATCTGCAAAAATTATAATCTATCGCTTGATCTTTTTAGTTCACCAAACAGTCACCTGCTTGATGAGCTTTGATCGAATCTTTAATTCCTCTTTATTCGGATATTTTTATAGATCAAATTTATTTATTTAAAACACTAAAAGGTGAGAGTCGTCTCACTTTGAACTCTAATTTAAATTTCAGTTTTGGATAGTTTTTGATAGTTTCAAGTCGTTCAGTTTTTTAAATTAAAATTTCAAAATGAACTTGGAAGTAGATTAACAATCAAATAAATTTGATTAGAGTATTGAGAATATTTTTAGAATGTTAATTGAGTACTCGCCTTTGTTTGGCCAGACGTTTCTTTTTCTTATGGAGAGGTTTCTCCTCAATAATCATCTCTTCAAGTTCATGAGTGGGGTCACAGTTCAAGTGATCCGCTGGAGGCTTAAAAGGAGGCTTGACTTTTTTGCTCAGTACCATGTCGAAATCCAATTCGCTCATGATAGAAATATATTTCAATTCTTTCAGAGTTGATACTCGAGCACCAGGAGCTAAATTTAGAAGCCGGTCCAGTAATTCCTGTATTAAAGGGCTCCAATGCTTTGGAGGATGTCTTTCATCTTGGAGAATTTCCAACGCTTCTCTGTGAGTTGTAGCTGCATGAACAGGATATGGTCGTGTTCCAGCAAGAGTTTCCCATGCCAAAACTCCCAAACTCCACCAATCTACTGCATATCCGTATCCCAGAACTCCTGTTTCATCACAAGCGCACATGTAAAGTTCCGGGGCTATAAAATAACAGAGAAATAATATATTAAACGGGGCATGTTTCAGTTTAATTGTCAGCAATTATTATATAACATCCGAATCTAGGAGACAGTGGTCATGGTCAACTACCTTTGACTTCTATATTAATAATCACAACCCCTTCAAAACTTTTAATGCACACACAGTTTCAATTCTTTCTTCTAAAGAATTCTATTGCACAATTTAAAAAAAAGAAACATATTTTGTATTTACATAAAATAGGAACAAAATTTTCAAACCTGGAATTTTAAATTTTATACATTTTCGGATAATAATTTATTTATTTATTTATAATACGTACCCATATAAGGTTTCGTTCCTGACATAGAAGTAGCCAATTGCCCATCTTCCAATCTCGTCGCAATATTAAAATCAGTGACGTGAGCATGACCTATGGAAAATTAATAAATGAAAATTAATAAATGTGAATAGGAAATCCTAACTTGCAGACAAGACGGGTAATTTTTAATAATTTTGAAAATTGTCCAGTGCCCTAAATTCAATGTTCATTACTCAGCGCGAACATAATTTGTTATCAATTTTTTGAGAAAATTGGATCATGACTCTGAATTGCTGTTAAAACACAGATAGTAAATCTAAGGTAATTAGACTTTATGCTTGTTTTCACATCTTCCTGTCATCCATACTTTCGTGTAATTCATAATCTATGTGCTATCGTAGTAACATATCGAGAATAGAAACAAAACAATAGAAAACAAACATAAAAGAAAAGTCTAGAAAAACAGTCTCAGTTTTATTTTATTTCTCAGGCCTTCAGAACTTCTTTGAAAAGTTTAGTGAAATAAAGTTTGAAGAAAAATAAAGTTCTTTTTAGGAATACATAGAAGCGATTTTCCAATCTAAAATGAAAATCTGATTTTGGAATTTATTGTTTATTGTTGGAAGTTAGCCAAACGCTGATTGCAATTTCTTTGAGAGAATAAAGTTCACGATTATTAATATTGACATGCCGAACGATTTATGTTTGAAAAGTGATCTTTTCTAAGTTTTGGCGGTCGTCCATATTGCTGACAAAATATCAGAGCAGGAACTGCGATTCATCATTTATTTTCTTTGGAACAAAGATTAACTTCAGAAATTCTAGTTATGAATAAAGAAAATCATTTTCAAAGGAAAGTAGGAATTGATTGGCATCATATTAAAAATAAATTTTAATTGCTTTTAAGATTGAACATCAATTCTGTAAAATAAACATACGTCGAATTCAAATACTATGTCATAACGAGTATTGTCCGCAGAGAAATTTTAAATAATTCAAAAGCAATTTCCTGACTCAAATAGCCTGAAGCTTGCAGTCGCTCTATGAAAATTTAGCTATCTATTATCAGGATCTAGGCAACGAACCTCTAAGAGTCAATTTATAAAAGCTTTTTTTAAACTGCAGAAACTTGATCTAAAGTTTTTTAAAATAGAAATTTTGAGTATTTTATTTGTAATTTACAATTTTTGATGAAAATTAATGTAGACACTGAAGTCGATTTGTCTTCTTGCTTGAACAAAAACATTTCTTTCTTTTACAAGGAACTTTAATTTTATCGAGCTTTTTTTTATATAGCAAAAAAGGTGAGTATCACGTTGAAAGCGTTACATTGTTTCTCAAAACATGTGTTATATATTTATTTCTTTTTGTGAGAATTTAACGGTTTCAAATCGTATTTCAACATGTCAACAATTGTTCCACAAGCTTATTTTCAGTCACAATAAAAAGCGAAGGTGGTTGTTTTTTATGGATCATATATAAAACCAATGCATATTGGTTTTATATAATGCATATTTATAAATTGTAACCAAGTTATTTTGCAGCTATGTGAAGTCTGTTGAACTTTTGTCGTCGATATATATATATATATATATATATATATATATATATATATATATATATATA
>CAJFCO010018467.1:321415-332747 GCA_904066015.1 Synergus gifuensis
ATATATATATATATATATATATATATATATACGTAATTCTCATACTCAACTATTACTTCAATGGATTATCACCTCCATTATTACTATTATTAGAAGAATCACATAATAAAATATTTTCAGTGAAAAATGTTGATACTTTCTCAAATCAAAGAACTTATAGAAGTTCTTTGTGAAGATCAATGCACATTTACGTAAAAATGCATATGATCATGATCAGCAAAATGCATATGTAAGCTTCTAAGATATTCTATAATAGTCTTAGATATAAAAGATTATGAATGATTCCTACAAAACGATCCCTTGAATGATCGACTAAAGAAGTAGGGTGTAAAAGGTGTCCTCAGAATTGGTGCGGAGACCTTTTCCACCCTACATTATAACTACACATGGGAACATCATTCTTTCTTTAATATCCATCATCCCTTTTGATCCTTCCTAAATTCAACCCTAGTGTTTCTAAAATGAGATTCTATCCCTAATCCAATCTTCTCATCACATTCCCCTTCTTGTCCACATCTCTAAATCTAAATTCTGGGAGCATTGTCCGCATCGATTTTACCAGAGACTGTATGTTCAATGTCCATACAACGCGAAACAAGTATTATATAGTTCCACATACTCTATACCCAGTACTTTCCTAAAATGTTTATATAATGTAGAATTTTATATAAATATTTATATTCTGTTTATATGGTCACATTATATCCTTTCTTAAAAAATAGATGACCTGTCGAGTGTCCGCAGTTTATTCGTGATCTGATTGGTTGAGAGAAGGTCACGTGGGATCGTTACAAGTGCGTAACGTGAAGTAATTATATAGGCGCGCGAAGCGCGCTGTGATGTTCTAGTATGTATATAATATCATATGAACGACTGAAAGTAAAAAGTAAATAAAAAAATTTGTTGTAACAGTGGGATAAACATTTTTCAGAATAAAAATGGGACAAAATGAATTCTCAAAGCAATAAGACGGAACAGGGAGAATCAATCGGTCGTGTATTGCAATAAAAGGAAAAACGCCATGACGTTCCGCTTTTACTCTGAGAATTAATTTTTTTCCATTTTTACTTTAGAGAATTTTTTTATCCACTGTTTACTTTCAGCCACTCAATATTATATCATACAATGTTACTCATGTGGAAAGATTGTATGGAAAGTGTTCTACGGAAATTCCATGTGGAAATTCCACTTCTAGGATTTTAAGGGATTTTAAATCTTGTCGTGCAATTTCGAGGAATTTCGAAATTTTAAAAGGTTTCTGAGAATTTTAAGAAAATTCAAGAGATTTTAATGATTTTTCTGGAAAGTTTTTGGGAATTTTAAGAGGTTTTCATGACTTTGAACAGATTTCAAGAGATTTTTATGACTTATTTTAAAATATTTTACGGGATTTAAAAGATTTTGTAGAATTTACAAGTATTTCGAAGGTTTTTGTAAAATTTTAAGGGTTCTCAAGAGATTTTTCTAATTTTTACAAGATTTTGTAAAATTTTTAAGGATTTCAAGGGATTTCATGAAATTTCGAATGGTTTTAAGGGCATGTGATACTTTACCATAAGAGCAATTTAGTTTACCCAATTATACATTCATAATAATAAATATTTTTAGGTAATAAGAGTCAATAAATCTTTGTCTACATAAGGCGAAGGTTTATTGACTCTTATTAGCAGAAAATATTTATTATTATGAATGTATAATAATAGAGTAATCTAAATTGCTCTTATGGTAAATTATTACATGCCCTTAAGAGATTCTAAAGGACAAATGTTAAGAAACTTCAAGAGGTTTCTAGAAATTTTTAGAGATTCTCACGAATTTTAACATGAATTTTACGAGATCGTTGAGTTTTCACGAATTGTAAGTAATTCCGAAGGTTTTCGTGAAATTTTAAGGGTCGACGGCAAACCAACACGCGCGCGATTATTTTGTTTTCCTTCTTAAAATTTCAAGTCATTAAAAAGCCAATCAGGTTTGCAAAAACAATATATGCCTGATTTTCAAGATACTTCGTTACACCACTTTTTCAAGATAGGATTTGTTTAAAACTGTCTTAAAACTTCAAGTCATACAAAATAAGCCAATCAGGTTTGCAACAACAATATGCGGGATTTTCGAGCCATTTCGTTACTACTCTCTAAAATTGAATCAATGGAAGTTCACTGATTTTCAGTGACTCTCTTTTCAAGATTTAATTCAGTGAAAATCCACTAAGGATTAGTGACTCTTCAATGATTGTCAGTAAATTTTTCATTAAATAAAATCGTGAGAATAGATAGACTGAGAATAGACTTGGAATCAATTAATAGAATTTAAATGTAAATCAGTGAAATTTCACTGATTTTTCACTGATTCAAGTTTAGAGAGTAATATTTTTATTATTAAAGCAAATTGGGGGTGGCCAATAACTGTAACCATTACCCTATAAGGCTACAACCATAAAATTTGAAAAGTACATAACAATATAATCATAACGCATATGAACTTTATGTATTTGAAATGTCCAACAAAAATTTAAACAACGTAGATTCATTTGACCTCTTAGAGTAAGTATACGACTATACATCCTAGAATAGATGGATGAATATATCAGAGTAGGTTTTATGTTTCAGGATCAATAACCGTTACGGCCAGCGCTCACAGTGGAAGTTCCGATTCAACTTCCATGATTCTATAGATCAGGAAAGATCTTTTCGCTGTCCCTCCTCATGGATGGTCTCTCCTGATGAATGAGAGCCTCTGCTTTAACCTGTGTAACACCAGCCAATCGGAGAGAGACTCTTCGTGTCTTCTTGATGAGGTGAAGTGAGAGGCACCGAAACTTGAAGGGGATGTTAAACTTAAGTTTAAAGAAGGACACCCGATATAGGAGGCATTGTACTCGTCGCAGCCGTCATGCGTTCGGCGTTCCAGGTGCTGTTGTGAACTGGTGAACACTGAAAGCCAGTCAGGCTTTGCTCGAGCTAAGCTACTGCACGTATTATTTTTCGCTCTTTTCGATCTGCTCCATACGATATATATACGCGAACACTTCTCCTGCATTATCGGTTTTCGCCGGTAAAATTTAACTTGCCCCTGGCTTGGCACGTGTGTGGGTTTCTCTTTTTTCTTTCATGCACATGTCTGCTCTTCATGTGAGTTTTAAGGCCTGTGACTCACCACGCATCGCGACTCATAAGACATAGTAGACGATATAATACTAGCCGCGCGGGCATTGCGGATACTCCGTCCTCCGTGTGCCGCCACTGCAGCCTGATGTTCACTGATCACTTTATTTGAAGTTTTTTTTAAAAAAAACGTAAATTGTATTAAATTATAAATTGTATCTTGGAATCTCTAGAGTACCTTTTTGGGAAGATTTCTTTTGGACCTAATGTACCTTCTGGAGTAAATTTCCGGAATAAATACGGAGTGCAAGTGAAGATACTACTTTTTGTGTATAAATTAGTTTAAAGAGAAAAAGTGTAGTGCCTTTTAGCTTTAAGAAATTTAAGAGATGTTTATTGGTTCTTAAAGTTGAAGAGAAAAAGAGAAAAATCCAGGATTAATATTCAAGGCAGGATTATGGGATATATGATTATAATATTTACTGAGAATATAAAGTGCCTTGGATATATGTTACAAAGTTTCGTTAATTACTAAATTAAATGAGATCCGCGATTGCGCATGAAGTTGATGCACGAAGAATAAAGTGATTAAGAGTGTGTTTGTGTGAAGACACGTGCTTTTTGGAGATTAGTGCTGTTTTTCGATTAATTTTTCGGTAATTAATTTTGAAAAATGAACGTGAAGATGGATCGGACGAAGGAAAATAAAAAGTAAGTTGAGAAAGTCATGTAAACTAGGCCTTGTTGAGTTCTTGTTTTATGACATGCTAGGTCAGTGGAAATTAAGATCATCAAGATCTTCAATTGAGGAATTGATGTAATTTTTAAATTGCGCAATATTTGCTGAAGTTGGCATATTAAATATAAATTGTTGTTTTAATTAAATATTAATTATAAATTAAATATAAAATGTAAATATCTGAGTTTTAGTCTGGGAAACAAAGAAGGTATAGAAAAATTGAGAAAATTCTCATGAATAAAACCTAAGAGATAGTTTTTTATAGTTGAAAAGTGTATAATTTACATAACAACTATTACTAAGTTTACACGCATTACTACTATTGGAATTTTGAAATCAAATCCTAACTTTGTTTATTACTTCCCTTTCTAAATACAGTTATATGACCTTAGAGACAGTCATGCCACTGCCTATGGGAAATGTCCTTATTACGCTTGTGCAAGATCGTATTTATATTAATGTCTTTCCTTGTTAGTCGCAGTTATATTAATGCACATAACAATGAGAATTAAGTAATAAAACATAGAACGCAGGTTAGACGAGATTATTAGCAGGAGAAATAATATAAAAATAATAACTGGTAGTTACACCAATATGTACTTCAAAAATGTGTATATAAAGACGCGAGGAGAAGAAAACAAAGTTTATAGAATCCCGAGGCAAAACTATCTCGTAATTTCTGATTTATCATCTAAATTTCTGATTTATCATCTAAATTCTGGAAGTTTCTTTCTCCTAAAATCATAAGAACCATGGTTGAACTGTCCGAATGTTAATTCTTTCAGCAGGTATATAAGAAACGTCGCAACTGATGCTGGGTTTCTTTGTTCAGGATCCATAAATCAAGGATTCTTATCGTCGTAAAGAATTTAAAGAATCTATAATTTCCGAGATTAACTGTACAGAAAAGTACATTGTAACTTTCTAAATGACTTTTTTCCACGATTTCAAGATTTATAACTACAGAGTCGGGTTGAGTCACCATCTTTTAGTGCAATATGCCACAGCATAATATTGCATCGAATGAGTGTGCTTGTTCAGAATCCAGGGAACATCCTTTGTTCCAGTGTATTACAAGCAGGAAGCTTTTTGAATACTGAGCAAGTATATCTGGCAGGTTTAATATGGGCCATAAAATGCATATATTTACACTATCGGAAAGGACCGAGCAGGTGGCTTTTGTCGAATGAAGCAATGGTTCTCAAATTAGACTCAAAGTTAATGAAAGTTTTTTTTTGTAACTTGAAAAGTCACATTATTAATTATTTTACAATAATTATTGGGTTCTTGAGCTATTTTAAGTAAAGAATAACTAAAAATCCTTTTTAAACTAAAGTAAACATCGAGGTAAATATTCTTGTTAAGTCTTGAATGTAATTTTCGCTTCTTAGCGAAACTGTCATGCTTCTGAAATAGTAATTATTAGTTTGAAAGAGGGAGATGCTTTTCATAACAGAATCGGCTTAACACTTAACACTCTCATAATAAATGGATAAAAGTAGGTTGGCTATATAGAAGTGGAGGCGATTTAATTAAAACGTTAAATTAAAACACAGCGTTACAAGGAAAGGATAATTACATGAATTACATCAACTGTTCTTTAAGAGATAAAATTCATATATAATATCTAAACCTGATAGAAAAGTTTGAAGAACTTCTTTTATCTTTAATAATAATTAGACGAATTTATTTTCACAATACTTATTGGAATATAAAATTGGAATTGGCTAATTCGTCGCTAATATATTTAGCCAATATACAATATATGCAATATATTGTACGCACTATTAAGTTTAATACAAAATGTATTTATTTTCACATTTAACATTGAATATTTAGATATTGATGTATAAAGTATATATAAGCAACTAGAAGTTACAAATTGAAAATTTAGTACATATTTAATTGTTACAAATTGAAAATAGTACATATTTAATTTGTGCTGTCCAATTTTTAATTCTATTTACGATCTGCTTCTATTTTTACAGAATGCCTTCAGCAGGTGCATTGCCATCCATATCAATGCCACGCGCTACTGGAAATTCTCCACCATTAAGTTCATTAGGATGCAAGAAGAAGTCCTGGAAGCGGAAAGTGATTCCTTATCTCGCATGCTTGGCTCCATTTTCTACTATCCTGGGCATGCTTTTTATCTGGAAGCAAGTAACTGAATTCAGGTAAAATTCTACTTCACTTTTATACCAAAAAATTATTATATTATATAATTTGAGAAAGTATTTCTTCTCAGTGCGCTTAGCCAAATTATTTGTTTCAAAATAAACTTGATTTAATGCCCCAGCATAATTTTATTCACTAGAATATCCATTTTGATACTATAAAGAGGAATTGCATAAAAAGTTTCATTTTCCACATAGAACAAGGTTACTTTTTTTCTCTTGAGCTTTCAAAGGCCATTACGCTAGAGTTCATTATGTAAATAATGAGGTGATAAAAAAATGATTTCTTATTCGAAGTCTTAAAAAAAAACTACTTTTTTTATAAAATTATAAAGCACTCACTTAAAATGTTTAATTTGAAATATTCGAGCTTTAATGACTTAAAAAAAAGGACTGAGGACCCTTTTATGTAGAAGTTATCAAGAAAAAGAGTTAGACAAAAGGGGTTTGCTAGGCTTAGTCTCTGGAATTATAGAGAACGTCGAGGGTTGGTCTTCTTATTATTTCAAGATAAAGTGTAACACAGGGCAAGAGCTTTATTTCATAATTTAATTTCACTGAGTTTCAAACCTTATCTATTATACCTTCAGTACAGTCCGCAATCGAGTAAATCATTAAAAGTTACCATTAAAATTATTGTAGAAACTGATTTTAATTCAATTTTTCAAGTTTATTTACCACCTGCTATTTTTTAAGTTGAAAAATTGAAAGATTGGAATAGAATTGTAAGTGGTTCAAACCGAGGTTCAAATAATAGTTTTGAAATTAAGGAAGAGCTTTGAAAATTATTTGATTTTGAAGATAAACACACATGGAATTGTTTAGAGCTTCTTTTTCTATCACCGAAGTTGTTATTTTTATGTTTGTTATTTTATAATTTACATAGCATTTAGACTCTTGAATTTGTAATGCTTGAATGGCATTTTCAGTTCCAGAAGGTTAGCCTTTGATGCAAATTTGGCGAAAGATTACGTGCTCGGCGATGTTCCGATGGACAATCCCGGTTTAATAAATTATATATCGCAATTTGAGTTAAAAACTACATCTCAACATGGTCAAGTGAATGTTACTCAGACTGAAGAGGAAAAGACCGTGGCTCATCTACTGCAAGGAAAAAGGGAGGGAGTCTACTTAGAGTACATAAATAGGGTAAGAAAAAGTTCTTTAAAATTTATTTCTAAATTTTTATTAGAGAAAAAAGTTTCAGCAATTTAGTACATTCCTCGAATTCAAGATTGGATTTTTGAGTTCTTAGGCAAATCTTGTACTGAGGTGGAGAAAACTTGAACGCTTTTCTATTTGAACTTTTTTATTAAAACCTGGAATGAAGTCTCATAATATTCTCAAAGCTTTCAAATTAGAAGTGTCAAAGTAAAAAGATTTTCAAACATCAAATGCTGAATCTGCTTTTAAAGTAGATTCAGCATTTGATTCAGCAGATTAACTTACACAGTATCTAATTAAAACGCCTGAGGGAGAATTCTAAGACTGTGAGATAGAAATATTAAGAAATATTAAAACAGATGCATTTAAAACGAATAAAAGTTTTCGTTGAGATCTAATTATACCAAAGAAGAGATGAAGATTATATTCTCTGTTGATTTTTCTTTCTAATTTACTAGTATATATAATAAATCCAAGGAAGTTCGTTTTTTTTTAAACGTACATTTTACCTACGACAGTTAATTTTTAAAAGAAATTCATTATTATGATTTATTATTATTTATTATGTAAAAATAGATGGGAGCAGTTTCCACAACAAGCTGGTTAGAATCTGAATTGAATTGGAGAGGAGTGATGGTCCTACCAGATGCCATTAGCTATTTTCATGTTCGGGACAGTAAGAGAAACCCAAAAACAAGAGTTCTTCACGCTTATCTGAGTACAGACAAAAATATCAAAGAGGTATATATTCATTTATCACAGAGTGTGTGTAAGAACTCAGGTGTGTATGGGAAACTAATGAGGTAACTGTTGGAGACCTAACTGGGACAGAATTTAAGAATTTAAGAATTTTTTAAGTTGACTGAATTATAGAAAACTGATATTCTGTTTAAAATTTATTGTAGTACATGCTTCTGTTAACGATTTGGATGATTTTAGATACCTTATCATCAGGAAAGTGAAGTTCAAGTTACTAAGCTGGGTGAAGGACCAAACAGTCTTATCACACCGGATGAAAGTATTCCAACTACGAGAGTGCATTGCTTTCCTTTATATAGTGTTCTTCTGGCCTATAACGCAACAGTCATCGATTATCTGAGTTTGGACAGTTCGGATGCTCAAGACGAACAAAAGGCAAGGATATTAATAATACATTGGTTGGCACATCCAAATAATTAATTAATATTTAGTTAGCCAAAATAACTCCTTTAAAATTTTAATTTGTTCAAGTTTGATATTTTGAACATCAAATTGTTCAATTTCCATCACTTTGGAATTTAAATTAGTTAAATTGGAAATTATCCAATTTTGAAGACTTACAATTTTAAAATAATAACTTACTAAATACAATTTTAACCGCCCTCGATTTTAAAATTATAGAGATTTTAACATTTTGTACTTGACTTTTTAAAAATTTTGAACTTTTTAAACTCTTTCTTAAAACTGTTTATTTTTATTTGACCAAAAGATTAAACAATGTTTTTTTAAAAATTTATATGACATAAAAAATTAACAATCACATTTGTTGCGAATATGAAAGGCTTATGTAAATATCTCTAAAGATGATAATCCAAGTTTTTTTATCTGCGATGATACTCTCACAATCAGTCTCATGCATCACGTGTGAGGGAAAACATCTGGCAGTATCGAGGGTGGGGAATTATTTTTGAATACATCTGCCGTGCTGAAACTGTAGTAGGTGTGGTGACTGGTCAGAATTAGCTCAACTAACTTTGTTCTCTAGTCTGGAATTTGGAAAATCATTTCGTTTAATATTTCTTAAAATCGGCTTTAATTTATTAATGCTTGCAATTGTTGTTTTTTTGTAAAGTAAAAAAAATTCTTTCTTTGAAAAGGTAATAAATTAATATTCCAAAAATAAATCATTAAAGTTAAATATTTAGAAGTTTTCCACATATAATATAATATTATTGAAAATTTTGAGCAGAATCATTAAATGTTATTTAAATTAAAATCTAAGTTGATAAAATTGTGCTTTTCAGGTGCTCGACACGATTCCTTGGGATAAAATCCGCATCTCTTTACTGTCGATTCATTGGAGTTCTCATCATGGTGAAGCTGAAACGAAAAGTCTGATCGATAAGTTGTCCAGTAAAAGGTACAAGCTTAACCCAAAATCGGAAAATGGAAGATTGCTGTTCTTGTACACTAGAATGGTCAACCTTAAGATATAATTCAAATAATTGTTTACTAAACTGCGCAAATAATGATTTCTATCTTGAAGATACCATCGTATTAATTTAATAGTATTATTAAAATAACTTGAATTGAAGAATCTTAAGCAACAATCCGCTATGAAATTGAAACCCCAAAGGAGATTCTAAATGCCTTATATGTAATCCTAACTCTTCTTCACCAAAAAGAAAGAGAAATTTCTTTCATATGATTGAATCATACTTTTTGCATCGAGAAGGTCATAGGGAAAATATAAAGATTTTATTTTTAGTAAGTATAAATACATAAATCAATACACAAAATGCATTTTCATGTGAACGCAAACGAACACAAAGTGATAACCAGTGAGCTATTCTAAATACTTTAAGTATGGGCCTTACTAGTATGTAAGATAAAATTTTTTGTTAGTATTCGTCATTTTTAACATCGTAATTATTAAGCAATCATGAAAAATCAGCGCCCAATTAGCAATACGAATCGTATGACTGATACTTAAAAGTAGCTTCCGTTAAACTTAAGTATAACTTATGTTAATTATTAATTTAATATCATTTCTCTAGGACGATCGAGAGTATTCTCTGAATATATTTTTTAGGTATAGTTAAATATTGATCAATTAAATTAACTATTAATTTCAATTTAATTAACTATTACCATTTACAGTCTTAGTTAATTATCTCGATCGCCTACGAGGGTTTTAGATCTCTGATATCTTTAGAGTAGAATCGTATTTTGCTATACATATATTTTTTTTTATTATCCTTTTGTTGTATGAAATATGTATTAAAACATAATACTCGTTATTGGATATATCTCTTTTTGTAAAAAAGGAGAATATCTCACACTTCTCAGTAATTATTTTATAATTTTCTTACTACTGTACTTTTTGAATAAGCAGAAGTCTTGACACTTTGTATAAAATACAAAATACAATTATTGCATAAAATGTTAGTTCTTTTGGTAATAAAATGGAACATTACCTATTTTGAAAAGTTAGTCTTTTGAGCCTTATTTCACCCCTACAGCATGTAAATTTTATTCTACGTAAGCCAGAACATGTTCAATGCCTGTAGTAAAATATTTAACGACTTCAGTAAAACTTTATTACAGAGATAAGAAGAACACAGAAATATTTAAAATTTCAGCTGTAGGTTTTTACAAAATAAAATATTTCTCTCGTTGAATTTTCAAAATTAAGTAACAAAAGATAATTGTTATAATGAATGTACTTAATTTCTATAGATAATTGAATTCTGGTACATAATTTTTCCTTCTTTTTTCAAAGTATAAAATGGTTTAATAACGTCGTTGTTGGCACAAAGTAAAGAATATTAATAATCGGATCTGGTTAAATATTGACCTGTGCTGGTTTAATGACACAAGAATTGCTTTAAAATTGTATTCTCAATACTGGGAATAGGTCATGGGTTATCTCAAGATTAGTTTAAACTTAAATATTTTCCAAAGAATTTATTATTCTACTTGAAGTTTTTTTCCATTAAATTTTTTTACACTTTTTCTGATTATTATTTAAAATTAAATATATTAATTACTATTTCTTGTAATGTTTATAAATAAATACTTCTTAAAAGAGAAGCAGCTCTTTTTAAATAATATTAAATTTAATTATGCAAAAAAAGATGAAAACATAAAAAAAGGTATCATGAAACTAGTATTAATATTTTTTATGTAATTAAAAAAATTTCATATTTTTAAAAATGCAGTAAGAAAATTTCAATGAAATTTTCGTAATCCATATTCTGTATATATTTATCTTCTCTTTTGTTTTGTTCGCAACTTATAATGTTGTGAAATTTTGTTTGCAGTGTTTTTTTTTATAATCACTGATATTCAGGCACAAATATATGCAACTTACACACACACACACACACACACACACACACACACACACACACACACACACACACACACAGACAGAGAGAGAGAGAGAG
>CAJFCO010018467.1:344186-359486 GCA_904066015.1 Synergus gifuensis
TTTTTTTTCATATCGTGCATTGTTTGGCTTCTAATTTAAGTTTTCTTTCATTTTTTTGGATTTTCAAAATGTTATAAGTCATTCAATTTTTTTACATTCTCATCAGAGAAGGTATTAGATTTGTGTAAAATTTAACCCCCCCAGTTTTTGTCAAATGTCCACGTTTTGGGACCCCCTGAACCCGAAAAACATGTTTTTTACGAATGTGTCTGTCTGTCTGTCTTTCTCTGTGTGTGTCTGTAGATTTTTAGTTTGTGAGCACGATAACTTTCGAAATAATTGACCGATTGGATTTGCCTTTGGTATACTCTTTTAGTGTCCTAAAATGAAGGTCAAGTTCGTTGGCCAGCCATTTTGGATAAAAATTCAAAAAGTTGGAGCATTTTGAAAAATTTTGAAACCACTTTTTTTTTAATCTAAAAATTCTAATTTTTGAACGCCCTATAGGATCCGTATAACAACTTTTTGAATTTCCTTAAAAAATTTTAAATTCAAATTTTGAGCCAAAAAACGCGAGGTGCAGAGAAAATGATAAGAAACATAATTATTCGCCTTAAAAAGATCTACAAGTTCTCCTTCGGCCATTTTTCAATAGGATGAGTAGTTTTCGTTTTAATCGTGAAAAATATTGTTAAACACAGCCGAGTGCGGAGCGCGAGGTTTAAATCAAATATCGAGCGCGAAGCGCGAGTGCCCTGATGAGAATGTGCTCCTTAAGGTCGATAGAACCTTGAGTAAATTAGTTAAATTTTGCATTCAAAGCTGTAATTTAATTTAATTTAAATTTAATTTAATTAAATTTTAAAAAATATATAAAAATATAAATTACAAATATAAAAAAATAAATTAAAATATAAAAATATAAAGTATGTATAAAAAATATATAATTTAATTAAACTTAAAAAAAAACATAGGTTCAAGCGTTCTGTAAAGCGCAAGCTTCACGAGGGGCACAAGCGCGCGAAGCGCGCAACACGGAGCGCGAAGCGCGACGTGTAAATATTTTTCTTTTTTATAATTCACTAATTTTAAACCGTAACAGTTTAAAGTATCTAAATCGTTACATTTTTAATCTGATTTATTTTTTAATGCATTTAAAAAATGTCGGAAATTTCAAGCCCTGAATATTTTTAGTCTAAATTGGAATATAAGTAGTTTCGGTCAATCAGAAGCCATATTATATTTGAGATGGATTAGGAGTGAAAATGTGAGACACTGATGAGACATATAATATATCCCTTTCAGTATAGTACAATCCATCTTATTGACAAACCACGCACTCTTTAGAGATTTAAATGCTCGTAATTTACAATACAATTATTTAAATATGCGTAACTGTAAGAGAATAAAAGTCATCTTAATTTCCCTCGCTTGCGTAAAACTTCCGTATGCATTGCATACATTATTTCTCGAGCAGAAAAGTCTAAAACAATGTCTTTCGATTATTTTTCTTGGGTCAAATATGCGCGAAATTCGTATCAATTAAAGCAGACAATGTGTTAAATAGTTAATGATAAAGCTGTTATTTGAGAATTTATCATGTAGATTCAATAATTGATTGAATTGTCGATATACTTTGCAGTGAGACATGCGAAAAAAAGTGCATGATTTTTGCCATTAATAATAAGGAAAATATTGTGTTAGGTATACTATAAAAGACTATTTTATCACAATAAATATTGTCAACATGAGTCAGAATTTAGTAATAAAAATGAAGATTATGACGTTTATCAACATTCAAATGAAGTCCACTTTTGTGGACCTCGACCTTATAGCGCAAATTTATGCTTATAATATTGCAAAATGGGAGGATTGGCAAAAGATACGTCATATCGCGCGTAGTAAAACTGATAACATTTCCGATAATTATGTGACGGTCAGGAAGTTATTATTCCCAATCTTTTACTATATTTTTCCGATACTTTCATATATTCGACAAAACATCTTGACAGTAATTTGTGATTACAGATGTTTTAGATGCAAAACAAATACTTAAATTATTAATGATAAATTATTTAAGGAAATTTTTGTCTAATAATTTGTCAATTAAAGCTCCGAAGGAACATTGACCATATTATCATATATTATTCTAGTTTTCACAGGTATAGTTCTCAGACTTGAGTGTCCTTACAAATGCCCGTCACATTCGCCTATTAATGAGCCTAAAGAGCAAGGGCACAAAAATTATATTTATTCACGCAATACGACAATAATTTCCTTAAAAGGGAAGGAGGAAAAACAAGATCATAAAAAAGTAATTAATTAAAATAGTTCCTTAAATTAGGCAATTTAATTATGAACACAATTTTGATTACAATCCTTGAATAAATTCTTAACTGATTTTCGAATTGTTCTTTGTATTGAGCATTAGCTTATTTCTATTGTTTCAGTTTGCCTTGATTTTATAACAGATCTGAGATTTGCGATCAAACTAATAAATAATTCAAATCTTAATTTGTAAATAAAATATTTTCATTGGAGCTTCATTTCATATAAGCTGGTCACGTTGAAGGTTCTAATCTCAATATTAACTCAATTATTTGAGATTTCTAGAGATTTCTATTTCAATTTAGAGTATTAATCGTATTGATTTTATCAGTATATTTTGATTGATCAACTTATAATTGAAAAATATTTTTTAAATTTAAGTATCACTCTAGAAATTTCTATCTGTATAAGATAATTGCTTTTTAGAATTATTGATAAATTTCTGCCGTAAAATTATATTTCTGACATGAATATTTTTGGATCTCTAAATTTGAATCAGAGAAAAAATGAGTCACTAAAAATTCTCTTTGATTCAGTGATCCATTTCTCACTGTCCTACATTATCTAAACATTTTTAGTTACATATGACGTTGAATGAAATACATGTTACTTTTTCACGTGAATAAACATCACTTGCCAAATATGAAACGTAAAAAAATTTACTTAATTATACGCAGTAGCAAAAGATTAACTGTTTCGACGTCATTTCACGTGGTGAGATGATGAAAATATGATTACTCTGATTGCATGGAATCTCTAGTTAGTTTTTTAGTATACTAAAGGCTTTTCCAACTTAATATTGGTTTATTGATTTATGCCTTATAAAGCCGGAATAAAATGAACAAATACATAAATGACTATGAAGAGATTGCTTCTGAAAACGAGATAGGATTATTTCTGTAAAAAAATATCATTTACTGCTTGTTTAAAGTTCGTATTCTTAGCTACTTTAAATTTAATTTCTTTGACTTTTAAGACTTTTAGACATAATCAGAGAAATGAGTTACAATTTATGTACGAGCTTTGTTTGTTGACCAAGAAAAAATGAAATAAATTATTTTAAATATGTGTTGATTTAGAAATATTGAACCCATATATTCTATAATTGTGAAAGAATAAAAAAAGCTGATTTGACGTGACTATTATTTGAAATTTGTTTCTTATTAGCTAATTATCAAAAAAACAAAATTATTTATTTAATAACTATCATTAGTATTATAAAGAAACCACAATGGTAATAATGTTATATTGTTACACGTTGTGCATCCTGTTCGAAACAAATTGTTCAAGAGGCATAAAATCCTCAGTAGTTACGGTATGCAGCAGTCGGCCACAAATTTGTGAATGAAGATTTAGTTGATCAGAGTTGAGTTGATCAGAGTACAACGCTATTTTTCTGGAACAAATTACTTTTGTGTATAAAAATTATCACAAAGGAATGTTTGTATTGTTTTTACTTTTGGAAGAAAAATAATATTTTTAATTCCGTGATAAATGCTGTGGCTATATATCATAAATATGTTGTTACTTCTATCACAACACCTAATTTATCGATTTACAACATTTTATCACATTTCAAGCAATTTTCCGATACACATTTGATACAATAATTATACACATTTGCCAATAATTTTACATTTAAAAGTTTTAAATTCAAGCTGTCGATTTAACAATTGAAAGCAGATTGTATAAGTAAAGAGTTCAAAAATGAAGTATTTATAGAATTAAAAGCCTAAAAATTGTTGAGATATTCCACTTGAATATCTGAAAACATTTGGTTTCAATGTAACGAACAAAACAAGCTATAATCGGATTAAACTACACTTGATAAAGACTAATTTGTTCGGCAATTCTCCCAGCAATGATATTTGAAAATGAATGTAACGAAATTCAAATTATCTTGCAAAAGAATGGGCAAGGTTTATTTTTAAATAGCAAGTACTTTAATTAATTGCGTTGAATAATTGCATTATATTAATATTTCTACTATTCATTAGTAAAAAAAACTACTAGTTATAATAGTAAACATGAGTTAATAGAATACTGCTCAGTGATAGTAAGGAAACATGTAAATGACTTGTATTTCATTAGTAACTTCTTACGAAATTAGATTTAGAGAGTATGTTGTCGATTTTCTTTTAATATAAAACGTAACTGCATATATAATTGCAAATCCTTCTTCTTCGTGAAGAATGAAGAGGTCGTTGACCTCGTGTCTTTGGAATTAGTGCATTGCATCTAAATTACAGACTTGTCTAAAAATTGTCTATTTTTACGGTGTTTCAGTGACGAGGTCGTAAAAGAGTGATCTAAAGAAAGACAACCGCAAGGTCCGCGGATTCGTGAGCGAGAATGACCCCCACCAATCGCGACAAAGAAATAGAGGGGCGTCCGTATAAAGACTATGGCTACAGCCCTGTATCCGCAAGTTCTACTTCGGCAGTGTACCTTCCAACCACCCACCCCAACGTTAATAAGGATACCAGCAACGAGTCCCAGTGTATTTATCCCAAGGGTTATCATCAATTTCAAATCGAGATGGCAGAAAAAGGTTCCAAAACTCTTCAGTACCTTGCTGCTGCAACCGGTAAGTCCTCTTCATTTTGAGATTCAATTTATTTCTAAAATACCAAACTGAAATTCAATCTCTAATATTTAACTTCATTACCTGATCCATTATTACAAATTAATATAAACGAATTCATAAAAATCCAATATAATTCACTAACAGAGAAAATAGTCAAAAAGCTCGAAGAAATTTGAAGAAAGGTTTTCTTCTTCAAAGATTCTCACTGAAGAAAATTGTTTAATGTACAATGATGAGAAATTTTTTATAAAAAAAAATTCGTCTCAGTAGACGTCTTAAACTTCAGCCCAATTTAAAAAATACAAATTTGCTCAAAGAATTATGAAGAGTGCTAATCAGCGATCAATACTCATTATTTAATTACTGTCCAGCTTAAATGATATGAGAAAGATTTTCTATTAATTTCCATTCAATCTCCTCATTCCATTCATTAAACATTAGATGGAAAAGTCTTACGTGTATCTTATCAAATGATAAAAGTTGTCTTGCATTAATGGATCACTTTCACTACTTCCTTATTGCATATTTATGTATTTTACGATATATTTAATTGCCATATGTTATTAAAAATTTCAATTTTTATTATTATTTCAATTATTTCTGGTCGATCCTCTGAATTGATTGTTTTAGAGACTAGTATATTTGATTCTCATTTTAGCTCGAGTGAATTATTGACATCGGCAACACGTGCTCACTTCACGTGGAGAGTAGCAAGTTCCTATACTTCAATATTATTTTTCGTGGAAATTTTTTATTGAAACGCGAACTTTCTGCGTAAATAAAAAAACGATCACTTTTTATCTGTCGGAAATTAATATGGTTTTGTTGATTCGATAAGCAATAATCTATTGTATTGCAATAATCTTTTCGTTGTTCATTATACACGATAGATTATCATACTGTAAAACATTTTTATCAATTTTATCGACACTTGAATAAATTTTTGACAGTCAAAATTAGAATTTTAAATATTTATCTTTGGAAAATTACTTATTCAGATTTTATACTTTAAGTTATTATTATTGTTAAATCGCGTGATGTATATGTATTAATTTTTGAATTGATATCTCCGAGAAAGATATTAATAATCTTCCTATGACCCCATTTCATTATAGTGCTAGCAGTACTGCAATCATTAATAAAAAATATGAAAAAAATTGAATATTGAGAACAGAGAGGTGGATAAGTGTTCGTGAAGATTTATAAACTTTATGGGCCCATTTCCTTTGTTTCGGATAATCGAGTGTACGTGTCAAAGCAAAGTGTTGCGATTTGAATAATCGTGGGCATTCTTTCACGCGTTTTCCTTGTCCCCACTTCCTTATCATTTTGATTGACGAAATTCAAACTTCTACTAAGATTTTAACAACAAGCAGGTCAAAATTGATTGATAAATTAGGCCTTAATCAATTTTGCATATTGACGAGAGTTAATTAACTATTTTATTAAATAAAACTTACATAAATTCATCCAGAAATAAATTTTCATTGACTGAAATATTTAATCACATCTTATAAATGTCACAATTTTAATGCATATTTAAGATTTATTAAGCTTTGCAAATTTGTGATGTTAGAAAATTTATATTAGATTAAGTAAATAAAATTTCCCCTTATCAGTTTTAATTGTAAATGTTATTTATTTTTAACTTTGACATTAAGGAAGATACCTTTTATAACTTTTACAAACTAAACATTATTATTTGATAATTAATCAAAATGGTTAAAAATATTACTTTATAAAAAATATTACTTTACTCAAAAAAAAAAAAAAAAAATTATAGATTTGAAGTAATAAGGAAGTACTTGAAACTTGTTAAACTCCTTTTACAGTCGACAAACCAATTCAGAGATCAGGGGATGTACAAATTTAATATTGCATTGAAGAGACCTGTTATCAAATCAGACAAAGTGTAATTAAAAAATAAAAGAAATTACAAAAGAATAACCACTTTGTTGAACTAGAAGTTATTTCTGTTATATAATCTTGCATTTTAATATTATCTTCAATACTTAACATGAAGAGTAAATGATCATTAAATCAGAAAGTGTTGAAATCAAATACACCGAAATGTTTACATGTTATGCATTTCAAAATCAGCACGTGTAAATCTCGCTTATTATTTTTAATTTACTTGACTGACCATTGATGTGACTTTTTGTAAACAGGACCTTTAATTGCTTTTTGAATTCTTTATTTAGAAATCGTGTGAACACATTTTCGAGCACGTGCAAGTTAACTTGAACAGTATATATAGTTTAACCGAGTAACGTGCAAGTGTTGTTAACATTAACAAATCATTGTTCATTAATTGACATTATTGAATCATCTGTTAGCCTGTGATCCTGAGAAACTAGATTGTAGTTTAAATCTCAGACTGAAAGTCAAATTTATTGACATGTATTATTTTTATTATCACTTATGGATCCTCGAGGATAAAAATAACAACAGAAGTATGTTCGGACCTTTATGGCCTTATTACATCATGACAGTTTGCTATTATTGGCAACTATGGGGAAACCTTCGATTGGGAACAATGTACCATTAACTAATTTATGAATGATCAATAATAATTTGAGCAATTTGTTGGTGTCCTCGATATTAAATGAATGAAAATTGATCACATGATTAAGTTCCACATCAATTTTGACAAAATGTGTGGATTTATTATGTTTACGTATGTTGTGGCGAGGAAATCGATTTTCTGATGTTTGGAGAACATTAAATTAACTCGTCCTTCTTTTATTGAACAACTGTAGTAAAGTGTTGTTATTTTCTTTACGGGTTTTGTCAGCACTTGTCGAAATTCATGGCTTACAGTTAAACTTTCTTATCGATCAGCGGAATACAAACGCTAATTTGTAATAATAATTTATAGATTTTAATTGCTGATATTCAGTATGGAAAGCTTTCTTTCTGAACCAAATTTGATGTTCTCTTATCATATTGATTATCACATAAAATTTATTGATAATTGACATTTGTAATAGGTTTTAATCAAAATGATGATAATCAGATACGATCAATCTTTATTTACCACACTAATTTGACGTATCAATAGGAATATTACCACAATTTTAACAACAAATTTGTTTTTCACACTCTGTCTCATTTTTTTAAAGCAATTTTTCTTATAATTAAATTTGAACAATATAATGAAAATGGTTTCAAAAATTTTTTCAATTTTATTTTAACTTAAAAAGTATTTGATATCAAATTTGATATAAAAACTTCTCCACAATGTGGAACAGTTTTTCCTACGATTAAATTTAGTCATAAATTAGGAAAGATCAAGAATTTTTTCTGCATTTAGTATTTAAGACATCAATCAATATAACCCAAAATCATCATGATAGGATAACAGTATTTACTTTTGTACTCATTGTTAAATTATCACATAATTTCTAGGGCATCGAAGTCACTTGCTGAAGACATATAATAGCGATTTCGTTGTATGTAATTGATTTGATATAAAATTATCGGTATCCCTTTCGGCAATTATGTTATAATCTCTTGTATCGTTAATAGAGTTCAGCGATAATGCAAACGCCCATCGACGCCACCACATAATATAATGATAATGATAATACAATCGGCGTCACACTGGATTCCAGAGATTATAGAGTAAAAAAATGTGAGGAATGCGTTTTCCTAGATTAACGATATATGTCGTATTATGCCCGCTTGCATGGCTTGCTTGTACATACATTTTTTTTCAAGCAGATATAAAAAAAAACATGGAAACGTGTCAGAATGATTTAAATGTGAAGGTCAAGAGATATATGCATTATCTTCACCTTCTTTAAAGTCCATTGACTTGAATTATTTTTTTCAAATAAGTGCATATTAATTAATATTATAACTTATAAAAAGTATAACGCTCAATAAATGGTAGTATAAAGTCTTGAAGTTTAATTTATATGCATTATGCAAGTTCAATGACAAGATTGAGTCTTATCTTTACTAAAACTTTCCATATTAAGGAAAGTTAATAATTTATTATAATCAGTAAGTAGCCGCAATGACCCGTGAATCGCATGTTTTTAAAAATCGTTTCAAGCTAAAAAAGCTTAGGCGCCAATCTCTTTGAGAGTTTCAGCACATATGGTATAGCGAAATGAGGAAATGAAAAAAATTTCCTCTTATTATCGAAATCAAATTATAATGGGAGTTGAAGCATTAAGATTTAATCATCTAATATTTCTTTAAAATTGAATTATTATTTAATTATTAAATTATTTATCATTATAATAAAATTTAATTATTTTCAATTTCAAGTGTTTGAAATTGTACAATATCTGTTAGAATCGTAACAACTTTGCAGAATCGTATTATAAATCGATCTCATCGAATCTCATTTAAAATTGCATCATCTTATGTGATATCAACTTATATAGAACGTAACTGCAATAATTTGTAAATTGATCAATAGATTGCAAATCGATTATAAATCTTTCAGTCTCTATAAAAAATTTCTATCTTGGCCTTCCCCATTTATTTGATAAAAAAATTCAGATATTCGAAAGGAGCAAAGTGAATTTTGTATACATTCTGTACTAAATGAAATTTGTTAACATTGAAATTCCTCATTTTCCAGTTTACTTAGCATTTTAAACTCGAGCTCAACTTCGCAGAACCTTGTATATTTTATTGTCATATCAGTTAGTGGTGCAACGATAAAAAAATAAAAATTTGCTTTGTACAAAGAAAAATTCGCATGAGTCTTTTGAAAACTCGCAATGAAAATACAAGTGGAAAACCAAATTGTTTGCATCCGCATTCTGGGAGGGAATAAGGTATTATATACACGTGTGTGTAATACAGATAGACATAAAAGATTGGCATTTATGTTACGTCAGGATTGTGGCGATGACTTCCCTGCATCGGCAATTACTTAATAGTATACAATTTATCTCAATGCAAGCAAATTACTTGCTCTGTTCTGCAAATTATATAATTTTTTTCATTTATTACGATTTTTTTTATTTTATTATGATTTATTTCATAAAAAGTTTTAATTTCGTTTATTGTAAAGACATGATTTTGATCTTGATGACGTAAGCCTTAGGAAAAACAAATTATTTTCAAAAAAGCCACTCTTCTATTGTTTGACCTCATTATATAATATTGTGAGTCAGTGTGTCAAACACAATTTACAAAAACATACAGTACTGAAATTATTGTAGCACGTTTAATCATTTATTTTTCCGTCCTTCATTGTTTGCTTGAAAAACAATTTATCGAGATTGACATATCCTAATTTCGCAGTTTGTATTTTTTAAAATAATGAAGTAATATACAAAATAGAGGAAATAATTCTTTTGAAAATATTTAAAAATGAGCTAGGTTTTTATCTATGATATCTGCAGCTTAAATACTGTTACAACAAATTTTTTTCCGGTTTGATAAAAGATGCTTATTCTACAAATTTACGATGTGAGTTAAAACATAAAATCCATTACGAGAAGAGCTTTTAGTTCATCGATTGTGGCAAGATTTGCAATAAGATTTTTGCATAACATGCTTTATCTCGACGTAATTTTTTTTGATCTTGCTGATATTAATTAAACAGCATGTTGTTGTAAAGTCTATCTTTTACTCTTGATTGAATGAGAAAATTAGAATTCAAAAACTGTATTTCAAATCAATAACTGATGTTAAGATTTTAAAATACAGAGGAGAAGTTTGAAACTCAAAAGACAAATTAATATTTCAACACGTGCATGGATAGATTCTTTGAATATTGAGTAAATCCGGCAACTCTTTCTTAAGTATTCTTATCCAGAAGTAATTACACTTCCTGAAACAAAAAACACATTTTCTGTGTGACTCCTGAAGAAACTTATTACCATCAATGGAGCTTGGCTTTTTTAATTTAGAACTAAGGTCGGTGGTTGTCATTTTTATGAACATCTTCGCACAAAGCTATCACTGAAGTTAACATTTTTTAAAAAAATGCCAATAAGGAAAAGGAAGCGTTATATTAATTAGGTAACTTAGTGAAAAAAGTCTCATTACAAATTTCCAGTGAAAAATACTCTGAATAATTAATTTAAGAAATTACGAATTAAACATAAATTAAATCTATTGAGTAAATATTTTCCACATTTGTAAAATAATATTTTCTAGTTTCTTTCCTCTTTCCCCGTGAAAACCTTATTATTATTACTTATTATTATTACCTTATTATAACTCCCAATGGAAAAATTCGACACTGGAAAGAGGAGGATAAATAATTTATGCAATCAAGAAATTGAAGGTTTAAACAGGTTTCTTATATCAGAGACACAAGAATGTTGTTAATTATATTGGTGGTTAAATTCCATTTATTTCTTTACGTAAACTTTCCTTAGGAAAAGGCTTCCCTTTCCTTATAATTGGAATGGTAAATCCTAATCTATACTCATTTAATTAAAAAACTTTGCAACTTGCCTCGTGGCTATCTCATATTATTTTTAAAATGTAAGATATTTATAATTGCACTTCTCGGTTACGAATAATCGGGTTATCGTCATTTTATAATTTATTTCGTAACCCTATCTTTGTTCTACTTTTATAGTTTATATACCTCCTTATAAAAAACAAGAAGTTCGGAAAATAAATGATAACTGCGATTAAAAGCATGTCTCGTGCTGCGAAAACTCGAGCAGACCTTGACCACTCCGTGGTCATATATAATTAGTCATTACTAGGTTAATGCAAGCAATATCGTCGGTTGTAATGATTTGAGTACGCTGATCTCGAGATGCTCGTGCTCTGTGGTGGGTAGGTCATGGAATCAATTTGATTTGGATTTTGAATTGGCTTCCATCTAAACTGAAATTTCCTTACTCTGATATATATTTCGTTACATAAGATATTTTTTGCATGCATATGCACGTAACATCTGCAATACTTACTTAGATTATTTTAATCAACCCGCGCGACCATCTTTCGATTTTTAAATCATAACTAAAAATGGTTCAAATTGTTAATGAAAATTCTTTTATTCTGTTACAGGTAACCTATGCGTATTAGCTGGAGGAGCGATGCTGGGATGGACGAGTCCAATCCTTCCCAGATTAAAACAGAATCCTTTAAATCCTGATAATCCCTTAAATGATTCCATCACCGAAGAACAATCTTCTTGGATTGGGTCACTGGTACCGATGGGAGCAATTTTTGGCAGTTTTGCAGCTAGTTTTCTATCTGAAAGGTAAAATTTCTCACCTTTAGATACAATTATATGTATAAACATATTTCTATAATAAAAGATTATTTCCTGAGAATTTAATTACTTATTAAAAGAAAGGAAGTCTAATATTAAAAGAAGTCTGATATATAGTATATATAATAAAGATTGAATTTTAACATTTGTTTAGGATTGGCCGAAAACGTGCACTTTTGTTCTGTGCAGTACCATTCCTAATTGGATGGCTTATGGTAGCAACAACATCCAATTTATACCAGCTTTATGCGGCTAGATTAATATTCGGATTTGCTCTCTCGTTTCCTTTCACTGTTCTTCCTATGTATGTTGGTGAAATTGCAGAGGTGAGTAGATGAGCAAATTTTAAACCATATTTTTTCATCACTAAAAGTGATAAAAGTCACTAAACTAAACTTCCTTACTAAACTTTTTAGCTGTCGTTAAAAAATTTTATTTGGAATTAAGCATAACATCATTTTTGCAGACGACAATCAGAGGTTCCTTAGGATCTTTACTACAATTGTTTGTAACAATGGGTCTACTATTTTCCTATGCCATTGGCCCATACGTATCATATACGGTGCTTTGGATTGCCTGTGCTTCACTTCCGATAGCATTTTTCGTTTCCTTTGTGTTCATGCCGGAGTCTCCGTACTTCCTTTTGAGGAAAGGCTGCAAGGAAGACGCCATCAAGTCTCTGGCTAGATTACGTGGAAAGAGTGCGGCTGGTGTACAAAAGGAAGCTGACGAGATGCAGGTTTGTAAATCAATAATTATTTTCTAACTTCTTAGAATATTATGCCAATCACGTTTTCACTGGAAGAGTTGGAAGACGGAAGACTCTTTACTTTAAAAGGTTGATGAATCAGTATTATATCACGAGAGAGAATTCTATGACAAACTTTAATTCGTATGAGTCTAATTATAAAAACTCGTTTTAAATTTTGAATCCCTTTTAAATGAAAATACTCAAGTAATAAAAATTAATTATCAATACAAAAAAAAAACACTTATTATTTTAATTTATTCGTTTTCAATTGTTGTAATGATCAATTATTCAAAAAAGGTTGAAGATGGTTCTTTTAACCTTGAAGGTGTTTAATTTATTTAAGTGAAATTTTTTTTTCTGATTTCAGGCAGCGGTTGAAGAAGCTTTCAAAACGCAGACACACATTTCTGATCTTTTCAAGGTGAAGGCAAATTTCAAAGCCTTATTGTACACTTGTGCCTTGGTGAGCTTCCAACAGTTCACAGGAATAAATGTGGTTCTGATTTATGCGGAAACAATTTTCGTCAGTACCGGAACTCAAATGAGCACTTCTTTATGTACAACAATTGTTGGAATCGTGCAAGTGTTGGCATCCGGTGTGACACCACTCGTGGTCGAAAGACTCGGAAGAAGAATTCTTTTGGTTGTTTCCGGTGTGGGAACTGCAGTCACCTTGGTGAGTTCAATTTAAATTAAACTTGAATTCAAATTAATGAAAGCTGCGTGGAAGTCGCGATATAACATAAATCTTCCGGTATCGGGAACTAGGCGAGGGTCGAATTCCTTATCCATATCTTAGAGTCTATCGACGAGGCCTTGAATATTGCAAAGTTGTCGGTTATGCAGATGGAAAATCAGAGATAATTATCGAGAATTGATTTAGAAGTACGTGTTGAAATTCCAATATTAGCTTTCTCAATATTAAAAAAATTAAAATATATTAAAAATTTATTATTTAAAAATTTTTGAAACTTACAGTTACTTCCAAACGATAATTAACAGCATTGGCAACAATTTGACATTTTTTAAATACGAAGAAGTACTTGACAATACAAGATTAAGTATTTCCAACATTGGAAACCAGTTATTTGAATAAAAATTGAATAAAACGCATTAATACTCTGCGTCTTTAATTATATGGTAAATGCATAAATAATTGATTGATTAAATATGAAATGTGGAAGAGCACATTTCATTTTGTCAATGTTTTCTAAGTGCAAATACACTTTATCTCCTATTCTAAAAAGGACATGAATTTTGGCTAACCTTTACATGCATTTCCTGCATAAACATAAACACTTGTTACGCATGAAGTGAGCGTCAAGTCGTGAGTATTCTCGACTTGGCGCGAGGATTAAAATTTTTATTTCACTTTCTATAAACGAAAACACGCGCGCTCAAGCGCGCGCCTAATCTCGTCTTTCAAAAGCAAGGTGCGTTACATTTTTTTTCTCGCTGTAAATATTGGAATTTCTGAGATTCCCAAGCATTAATCAAACCACACACTTTTATGACCGTTCAATTTATGTAATACCATTCAAGATATTACGTATGAGTGTATGTGCATTTGCAGACACTTTTATCCTCGTGTGAATGTGTTGTATCGCGAGCACGTTTCAATTGATGTAGCCTGTTTTGCATAATGAGCTGCCTTCCTCTATATCAACGAAGACTCCCCACGTTTCTATTTGACCTTCGATTCACTATTTTCCACCTCCACACATGTCCATTAATTTTGCATAATTTTCAACGCGAAAAGGTGTATGACTGATAGGTGCGGATATACAGGAAGAGCAATTAGAAAAAAACGCGCTACGATGAGCTAATGCTCTAGAAATGTTAGGAATGTAATAATATAATTGTTATCGCACATAATTCTGTAAGGCTCGTTAACTTTGATCTTGATACTTAATCCTTGAGAAGAGGTTCCGTCAATCAATGCTGCATCAATATATTACAGGTAATATATATCTTTTCCGGTCGAGTGAAGCACGTGATTTACTCATTCGTGTCGATTGGAACGAATGGAAATCGTTTTCTTTAGAGAAAGTCACTTCTGTTCGATAATTAAGAAATAAAAGCAAATTTCCATCGTTGAATGAAATTATTCAAAAATTGTTTCCGTGATAGATTGTTCTTTCAAACAATTTCAGATCTGTAACTTTTTCCTTTTGACTTTATATCAGAGGTGGAGATTCTAATGAATTAAAAATGCCCTAGAAAAAAAAAAGTTAAGCGTAATGGGAAAAATTATATTCTAAATTAAAAACTGCTATAATAACATTTTTTCTACAAAAAATCTGCCCGCTTCGCGGGCACATTCTCATCGCGCGCTTCGCGCGCGGCTCGCTTCGCTCGCAAAAATGAGCGCGCCTACGGCGCGCGGGGGGTCGAATATGGTTCGATCGTCGCGCTTCGCGCTCCGATATATATACACGTCGCGCTTCGCGCTCCGTGTTGCGCGCTTCGCGCGCTTGTGCCCTTAGT